>SNQJ01S0130575.1:0-25912 GCA_010110895.2 Picea sitchensis
AGCTAAGCTTAACCTGACACATCACCAAGAAATAATTAAAAAATGGTTCGATAAATCAAATGTAGGAACCAAAGACGTTAAAGGAGACCTTGTTCACAAATGAGATAAATCTAATGAACTCAAAGGGAAACACTCCAAATTCTAGAAATTATGCCTAGGACCCTATCTAATTCACAAGAAAATAGGTCTTGGGACTTTCAGACTCAAAACATTACAAGGAGATGAAGAGGAACTCCCTTTCAATAGCCAAATCCTAAAAAACTACTTCTTGTAATAAAAAATGGTGATGTAGCTTTGTACATTGTAGTTTTCTAGTAGTTATTTTTTACTAATTTTTCTCTTTAATAATCACGTTGTTTCTTGAATATGTTTCTTCCTTTTTCTTTCACCTTTTAGCTTAGAATAATTCACCTCATTGTCTGTTACTTTGGGCTAGATTTTCTTTTGCAATAGGGAACCAAGATTTTTGACCCATGTAAGTTCCTTGTCTCGTGAGTACTTTTATATTGATGATTGTCAAATTGAATTGACATCAATGTTTATATTCTTGATCAATGATAGCACAAAAAAAGGAACTTGTTCATCTGTACCAAAAGAAAGTTTCTAACCTTAACATTTTGTACCTTTCAATGGTCCCCATCAATTATCCGCTCTTATGTGACTACTCTCATGGCTCTCCAATGTTCCATTCAAGTTTCTTGAAATTCCCTCAATTCAATATCTTCCATGGAAATCCATTATCTCTTCCCATTAATTCCCCATTCTAAAATGTATCCATAATTGGTGTGTGCAAACCCACGAGGGTAAATTGTCAACTGAGACTAGAAAATCAAAGTAACTCTTGTATCACCCAACTTCCTATTTATTGTCACCTATATTGCAATCAAAATGTCTAAATTCTATATCTAAAAGGAGGATACAAAAGTATAATCATAAGGAAGTTGAAAATACTACTAAGAGTGTGGGAAGCACAATTAAACATGTTGGGGCTATGGACACTTGCTGGTAGCAAGTCCATGATTGTATGATACCAAGGAATCTTCGTTGAGGCTATAGACGCTCGTTGGCAGCGAAGAATTGTTGGGAAATAGAGGTGAGGAAAGCACTTTGGTCTTTAGCAGTTGTCGAATTTTTCTATTTGGTATCACTCTCACTATTTCACTATGGGTCCCTAAGTTGAGTATTGAATGGACTATTAAAAGGTAAATTTATCTTCAAATCTAGGTGAAGTCTCTCTGTTTTTTGAACTCGGAGATAACTAGTTCCTCCCACTAAGTCACCATTTGTTGTGGATCACCTCCCACAACTAACCACCTTTTTAAAATTTTATGGGTCCCTTTATTTCTTTTTCTTTTTGTGCCTATTTTTTACCCTACAAGGCCTACATCCTTACTTTTCTAAGGCAATACAACATTAAGTCAGAATTTTTTCGGTATTGTGTTCATCGAAGTCCCATAGTTCACGCGCTAACTTTAATTTCGATCATCACACTTTGATGACTTCAACACATACATTTCTTTCCCTTCACGACACACATGTGGCTCATTACATCAAATCCAACCTATCTCGTCCCCCCAAGTAAATATTACGTTTCAAACGACCACCTCCCCAAATGGCATCCCAATATTGGACACTTTACTTCTCAGTTTATCATTCCTTTATAAGTCGCCTTAATTGTTGTCGGGACTCGATACCTTTTTTTTAAGAAACATTCCCTTTAATAATTTTCTCGTCAGAATCCATTTTGTGCCCCATGCTCTCAAAATCCAAAGATAAAACTCTAATAGCCTCTCAAACCTTCCCACTTATGTCTCACGCACTTTCTCTCAGGCTGAAAGAATATTCGCCGATGTCATCTCCGCGAGATATTAAGTATCTCCACGTCCTTCAAATATCTGACATATATGTTTTGAAATATTATAAAGCACACATTTGGCATTCCTTTCTATAAAAAATGAATATTATGGCACTACCTTCCCCTCGAGGTTTATTTTCAACCTTACCCTGACCACCCCCCATGCCAAGACCCGGACAAGTCCCACCTCTTTCCATAATGCTACTTATTGGTTGATGTGCCAAGTCCACCCGCTAGTCCACGTACGATGGAATATACCTTCGATACCCTTTCCCTTGGAGCTCAAAACAACCTATAATATATCATCCTCTGAATGCATGATCTTGAAAATGGTCTCATTTTAAACACAACTTGGCACAACCTCTGATGCATAAATATAGGAATTCATTACACTTAATGAGATTTAATGATACAGAGATTGGACATTAAAAATGGAAGTTAAGACTGGATTTATTAATATGCTTGTACACACCCAAGTTATGACATACTTTTGTTAGTTTGATATGCGTTATGAGCTATAAATCACCCATATTTAGACATAACTTACACCATAAGTTTACGAAACATAGTTTACACAGTTTTTTTTTTTTTTTATCTTGATCTGTTTTTTTGTTGAGTTCCCCTAAACTATTACTACAATCATTTGATTATAGGTAGCCCATGTTATGTCATTTAATCAACCTTTATATAGTACCATTGACGCGTTCTATTTAATTATGTTGATACGTTTTTTAATGTTTTATTACAGGGAAATTTGGTAATTCATCATGGCGAGCCAAAACCCCAAGAGGTTGAAGAGATCAATGTACTTATAGGGTGATGTAGGACCTGAATCATCATCTCAGACAATCGAATCTCTGATGATTGATACTATTCCTCACACTAGCGAATACCATTTCCTTGTCTATGAAGAAATCTACAAGATATTTGACTCTACAGATTTTCCTATGGATGAATAAGATTTAGAAGTGTACCAGAATATCTTGAAAAGTGGTATTCATCTAGTTGCTTCCTGGCCACAACTCTTCCCATACAATGAGGAATCACAATGGTTCCTTAGATAGTTTGGCACTACTACAGTGAACATCATGAGAAAATAGGGGAAGTGAATAACATCCCTCAAACCTGAAGACATTGGCTCCAAATATCATTTTCTCTCCCCCACGTGCTCTTTAAATGAACCAATCCTAAAATGGTTCTCCTAGGTAAGCAAAGGATGATAAAAATAGTTTCTATAGAGAGAACAAGATACCAACAACACCAAAGAGTAGGAGAATACCAAAAAATAAGAGCAACTTGAACATAAAAGGCTCCAAGATGAGAAAGATTATTAGGAAAGACAAGATGAGGAGAAGAATAGGAAAGAACATGAGCGCCTGCCACAACAGGCTACTCTACAAAAAAATAAATATGAAGAAGATGAAAGGTTGGTTGAAGAAGAAGAAGCCAAGAGATTAGCAGATGAAGCACAAGACAAGAAATTTGTTGAAGAAGAAGAGGAAAAATGATTGGTTGACGAGGTTGAAGAAAAGAAAAAAGTTGATGAGATACTGAAGAATAATTTAAGGCAGACACCAATCACTCCGTTGAAACCAAACCTAGGAATTGTTAACATACCTCCTCTGGAGCACAGCCCCATAAGCGCCATTATAGGAGAATCATCCCTCTCCTCCCAAGCCCTAAAATTTGAGGGCTTTGTAGTGTCTATCAGATACTATAGAATGAGAAGCATTGAGAAAATATCGAGAAAGAGGAAGAGAGGAGAATACACCATGTGAAAGTCATCTTCAAGAAGGGTATTGAACTGGAAGGTAGGGCCTGAACCATAAGAGAACGTGGTCCAATAAAATTCAATGCTCATTGCCTTTGCAAGGTTAAATGCCTCCTCTATCCTTGAGATAAATAATTCCTTCAGCACGACCAGGAACCAAGTAGTCGAGTTGGAGACAAAGTTGAAAGGTGTAAGGGACCAATTTACCATAGATGTCCAGGAAGTTGTAAAAGTAGTTGAAGGTCTCAATTTGGGGAATATCAACAATGCTCTACATGAACAAGGAGACAACATGAATGAAGAATTTGAAAAGCGGATTCAAATCCAAAGGGACACCCACAAAAATGAGTTATAGGTGGAAATACATAAACTCAATACCTCCCTAGAAAAGACCAGAGCCTCGACGTGCACCATGGAATCCATCAAGGCACAACCACTAGCATTAAGTGAAAAATTATCAATGGAAAAGAATTATCTCCTCGATCTATTAATTAGCATATGGACTGAGCAACAAGAACAACTTAGGTTGAAAATCACTTTGATAGAGACTCAAGGAAGGTATCAGGAAGTGGGTGAAGCCTTTGAAGAGATGATCAATTGGAAAGACATGCACCAACCTCCACCAAACTCCACCTACCACCCTACTGGTATATTATAAGAGGGAAACAATCAGGTACCAATTTCTCTTTGACACCAACAAATCATTCTTCATGAGTGCCTGCTCCACCCAGGGGGTAACTGGCTGAAACTTTCTCAAAAATGTGGAAATATGAAAATGATCTCGTCAAAGAGGCAGGGATACAACTAGTGTAGTCCATCGATGAAATGACTTCTGTCAGTGCTAGAATGTTTGAGGTGGAAGATATAAAGAAATCTATCCAGGTGAACATCCAGAGTCTGATGGAATTTGAAGAAAAATCAATTGAAGAACACTTGTTGCAACCTGCCTGACTCACCCACAAAATCCAATCCTTTGTAAATGCCCCATCGGAGCGGTTGTATCAAGAAGTGTCTGCAAAATTCTACAATGGAGAGTCAGCCTTAGAGATATTTCAATCAAGTGAACTCGAGAGAATTTTAAACCACCATTCCATTTGGAAAGAATACCAATACCAACTATAGGTACATGTCAGGTCCTGATTACAAAATTCCATAGTTCCTTCCAAATGTTGTTTTCTTCGACTATTGTAATCTATTTTTGAATACAAAGAGACCCCTTTTTTTAAACAACTTTAATTTCATTATTTCCAATAATAATGATTGTAAAAAATAGCCCCTCACTATAAAAAGGGGGAACTTCCCATTTGAAAGGGATTTTGGTTTTTGAATGTAGCATGGAAGTAGTTATAATACAATTTAATTTGAATACGAGAGACATTTTTGAAGTTGGAGATTATGGTATTGATGTGTACAAATGTGATTTTTTTTTCATGCACCTCTCATATTGTAGTCTGTGAATATTAGTTGATGAATTACTTCTTAATTAATGTTTACAGTTTGCAGTTATCATGGTTTTCAGGATGAGTACAACAATGGTATAATGTTGTCAATTAATTAATTCTTTGATTCTGATCGTTTCTGTTATTAAACTTATGCATCACTTGTGTCGGCATGTATTTATTCTATGCATGTAATAAACATTATTCATTGTATTCATTTAATTTTCTATTTTTCTCCTGATCATGATAGGTTAGTTTAATATTATTTGAGAAACTGCATCTTAGAATAATAATCATACACCTTATCTTAACTTTATTTAATTGCATTTACTTATTTTATTTCATTTTTAATTCATCTGAGAAACTTTGGTTCTTAGATTCATATTTAGTTAGTATTTTTAATTAGTTGGTAACTAGGCCAAAATCTGGTCGAAAGCGTTACCTCAAAAGCGATTGGGTCTAATTGGGACTGACCATCGGGAATTTTCCCTCATCTGATTGAGTGGTTTATTCTTGCCCGTCAACACAGTGGTAGCTAGACAAACTTGATCTCAATAGAGGTTTTCAAGAGGTTTTACGTGATACCGACGCCGCATCCTCATCCATACACCATCAGTTGGCTCAGCCAGGGACGTGACATCTGCGTCAACCAACAATGTTACCCCCACTATGACATAAAACCCTTCAAAGACGAGGTATTGTGTGATATTTCCTCCCTTTAAGTTTGTGATGTTTTTCTAGGACAACCGTATATGTGGAAGCATCATGTTCTTTATAAATCTAGGCCCCATAGTGTCTATTAATACATGGAATATTCATGAGTCAAGTTACTCTCCTAAAATTTTCAACAATTGAAAAATAGAGCATGTGCCAAATATTTTTATGATTATCATTTTGCAAAAGTCTCTAATGATGAAATCTAGTTATTAGTGCCATCACATCATCAAGTAACTCTAAAGGGTCATTTTAAAAGGGAGGGTTTATAATTTTAAATCTTCTTTTCCTTTTGTAAAGAAGGTGTTGGAGACTAGTTTAGCTTGTTGCGAATTGTAATTGGCGCTACAAACTGATAGACTTGTTGCTAACTGGCATTGAAGACTGTTTCACTGCAAACTCTCTGAAGAGGTCGATGGTGGAAATATTAAAGGGATGACAGGATTGGTTCTCTGCAGCAGGGAGTGGGCTTTGATCTAAGGTACTTGTTTCATGTTTTACCTAAAATCCTATTTTCAAAACCCTACTTTCTGCAAACCCCAGTTGTTGTAAACTCCAAATTTGTTGCAAACTATGCTACAAATCCTTTGTATTACACATTTTCTAAAAGCCAAGATGACCTCGCTGTCACTCAAGTTTGAAAAAAATCACCTCAATCAAAATCATATTCCTCTCATTACCTGTGAAATGGCAAATCTTTCTGATGAAACCCTAGACTAAAAATCCGTCGCTGCAAATTCTCGATTCACTGCAAATTGAGAAATTGTGCTGCAAACCCTCTATTTTACAAAGTTGCTTGGAAATATTTCTATTGGAGGTTTATTTCAGTTTTAGGTTGTTATCTTTACATCCATTTCTTAGTTTAATTTTCTTTTATTTCTTGCATTGTTTCTTTAAGAAAAAATCCTTTTGCCAACAAACCCTATTTCTTACAAATATAGTAGTAAAAGATTCATTTACTAGTTTCCATCACTTAATATGGTAGCATTTGTTATCAGAGGGGGGTTTTGATTTAGTTTTCATGGATACTCATTAAAGGAATAAGTGAAAAAATTAAAGGAGCAGATGAAGCACCATTTTTTTTTGTAGCAGTATATCAATTTTTTCATGGTTCCTCATATATGTTGGCTCACAACTCTAAAGAACATTATTGTCTTATGTTGTTAATGATTTTTCTCAATTGATGTGTTTGGGAGTTATCCTGCATGGCTAAGAGGTTATACAAGGAATCATCAAAGGAATCTTGTATACATGGCTTTGACATCTGTTCTAGTGATCAAAAAGAAAAATGACATCTACAGGAAGTTCACAGTGCATTCTGCTAAAGGCACTACTAATTGTTAAAATTAAAACAATTTGCATCAAATTAGTAAGTAGAAAAGTTGTATTTTCATCATATATTGAAATATATGAACTTGGATTTTTGGAATTTTTTTTTGGAGGAGAAACATAATGTCTTTGACTTGCTGACCAAAAATCATCTCATCCTAGTTTTTTGTTTGGGATAAAAGTTGAAAACATCACTGATAGGAAAGCTTGCAGTGAATCATGTAGTTGCACTACAAAATATAAAAGTCTGATAAATCCAAGTTGTAGGAGGGATGCCACCTATATTAGGAGGTTAGAATGGTTCCCTAGGAGGAATTTCTACACCAAGGGACACTTGTACCTAACATAAAACTTCATTAAATCTTCATGCAATGAATTCGTTGCAGTTGTATTTAGTACTACTAACATCTTCTTGAACTCTAGCAGTTTGTTGGATTTTTGTTTGTCTATCTATTGCCACATATTTCCAAGGCACAAAATCCAATGCATGGAGCAAGTTGTGACTTCCTAGATATATTGTTGATGTATTTTTCTATTTTATGATGGATGTAACTCTTGCAGAGAGGAGAGTGGCTATTGTGAGCCTCATTTCTTTACTTTCAACTATAAACTTTTCCAGACTGTATGTAATGCGACTTAAGAATAATGGATAAGTTAATGATCAATTTCTTCGTATACTTTCATATCTATGTTTCAATCTTACTTTGATACTAGCTATTGGTGAAGGATTCATATTAGTACTTATTTCCTTAATGCAATGAATGATTCATTGTTTGTTAACTAGTGCAAGTGTTATCAAAGTACTTTCTTGTTGATTAGTGGGTTCCTATTTGATGAAATTTCTACTGTATGTGTTTCAGAATTACTTGATGCATGTATTTTACATTTTCGGATAAGTCTTTCATCTTTCCATTTATAATCTAAATACTAGTCTGAGAGTATTCAAGCCTTGCTTGTTGATGTATACTTTGTGGAGGTTTTGTGTTGATATTTTAAACTAGTTTTCTCACCCATTTGCTACACATTGAACTAAACTCTTATCTTCTACAAACCTATATGTTTTCTAATGGGTATTAGGTTCACACCTATAGCAGTCTAGAAGAGACTTCTAGTGCAAACATTTTTGGCATTGTTGTCATGGAGGAGAAATTTAATATCTTTCCCTAGGATATACAACAAGGATACTACTCATTTTTTTGGTGTACAGAAACCAGTAAACATAAAAATTTATTATTGGACCTAGTAATTCCATGAAGGAAAGATCCAGTGGTGACTCCACATTTTTAGAAACTCAAAGGAATTTGTTGTTGTTTTGGTTTGGAGGTTTGCACCTATTAACGTTTCTATAGTTCCTCGTTTCCCACATCCAATGCCTCATATGTCAGAATGGGCATATTTTCTGCCTATATTCATAGGAAGGAAGGAGGATATTTTTTCACAACATCTCATTAAGTTTCATCAATGCATGGATGTTATAGAGAGATTTACCTCGCCCTATGCAATCTTGCACATAGGGCCTTTTTCCATTTCCCTATGCAGACTTTTCATCCTTTTTTTCCAAAATCCCAGAGCTAAAAATAATTTTTTTCCACATGTATGCACCTTGCCTACTATACAACATGTGTATATGCAAGCTACACCACTACAGCTTGTGTACATCGGGATTTGTGCCCAAAAATAAAAAATGGTGTCAAGTTTCTATGTCGCGATAGGAGATCTATGATCCTTGGCCTTCCATATGCCGGAAACATTCTGAATCGGCCCTTCAAATCCACTTGAAGGTTATAAATGGGCCAATTTCGAGATATGGAAAGGAGGAGAAAGAATTCAACTTTGAGAGAAAAGTTACTCCGTAGAAATTATTCACTTCATATTGAGTCTGCATCCCTTTGTCCTTTAAGTCTAAACACAATGTTCAACCCCCAATCTCTTCCCTTATTGATTGAGAACTTCATTGTCTCTCTTCTATGAGCTTTCCTTTGGTGGAGGATTGAAGTGGTGGAGGCCCAGCTAGAAGGAACTTAGTTTCTTGGTTTTGAACCATGTCAACACAAAAGTCTATAACTTTTTCACTTCTATTGATCATATATTAATAGAAATACTCTTTTCCCATCCAATTGATATCTTGCAAATATTTGAAAAATTATTCCATGGGTGTATTTGTTATGTATATTAAAGGATTATGCTATTGAATGTGATAACATCATATATGATCACCATGTGCTTGCTTTTATTGGTTGTTGAGGACTAGTTGCAGGTATAGTGCTTTGGGTCAAGTGCTCAATGGTGGACTTCATCGAACATCTAGACAAGGTAGGCCTTTTATCTTGTCTTGCTAGAATATTTGTTTATATAGCATACTTGAGAATAGATTTAATTTTTGTAGTCATTTCTGTGTGTTGTGGTTTTCCATAGCCATAGAGAGATTTTTCTCATAACAAAATTGGAAACCTAACACCATTTTTCATTTTTGGACACAAATCCCATTGTATGCAGGATGTAGTGGTGCAACCTGCATATACGCATGTTGTATAGTAGGCAAGGTGCGTACATGTGGAGAAAATGTATTTTTATCTCTGGGATTTTTCAAAAAGGGATGAAAAGTATGCATAGGGAAATGGAAAATGGCCCTCTGTGCAAGATTGCATACGATGAGGCAACTCTCGCTATAAAATATTCCCCCTAATGTGTGAGTTCAAAGGAGTATCTGTGATGGCCGAAATGCATCATAAAAACCTAGAAGTAGAGTGATGGGGAACCAACTAGAAGAACTAGTTGCTCATTACATTTTGCACTGACTTTGCATACATGGCTGCCAATTTGAATTACATTGCAAATCCATGTGAAAATATACCAAACAACCATCTGTGGCCATGAATAGGAAAATATAGATGTAGTTACATGCTATAGGTTTTCATAGTTATGAACAAGGCCCAGTAGAACCAGTCTCAAAATAAATATGAAGATATTTGTATACCATGGAGTACAATCTGATCTCCCATTATCACTGAAGTCCTATAGGTACTGGTCCAATGAAAAGGAAGAAACAACTCGGGAAAGTTCTGGCCACATACTAATATCTTCAAGTCTTCTACATAATCCTACAAAGGTAGAACTCTACATCATGTGAATAAAGTAGTTGAGGTCGAATAGAATGAGACATCGTTTGATTACCAGTAATTGAGGTATACTGTTATTGGCACAAGGGTAGACCTAGGGTTCAACACTTCAACAACGCACCAATAAAACCCTAAATATCGACCCTTTCGGCAACACCTGCGAAGCAGATGAAGTCTCATTCGAGGTAGAGGTAGGGGGGGTTGCAGAACTCAAGTGTCTACAACCTAGCTGGGACACATATATGTGATCAAAATGATTTAAAAGAGAACATAGCGGTTAACATTCATTAGTCTTTAACCCTTATTCACATCATAGGTAAAACCCTAGTTACAAAATAGTGTAGTATTCAACAAGATCTATCACATCCAATCACTTAGCATAGAGAAATAGATCATATCTAGCATTCATTCATATCACTAAGAATTAAACATCCATCCAGAATAAGCACTAAGAAAATAAATACACAACCACATGAACAACATAGTACAAAGCACCATAACACAGAATATACGTGGTTCACCCCCAGCATGGGGTTATGTCCACAAACTCTTCATCTTATTTATTATATTCTTTCAATATTCTTACATGCACAGAGCCACAAAACTCACTCCGCATAGGACATGATATCTTTGCGCACCTTGCCAGATCCTCCTTCCCCAAGCTTGGCACAACACAAAGCCTTATTACAATCACTTGCACTTAGCTCTGCAAGTTCTCAACACATAGTATGCACAAAGCATTTACAACTATTTGTACTTAGCTCACTAGCTTAAATCTGACTTAGCACACACTACTTACATCCCCAAGATACTTATTTATACTTTACAAAAGGGGCCTAAACATGGGTAATACCCATGGTCCGACATCCAATACCCATTACATAAAACCTAAACTGAAAAATCCCACAAAAGGGGGTGAGATCCCGCAAGCTCCGCTTCGCCTGGCTCTTAGTCTTTGACTATCCTGTCGAAGTCCCCAAAATGGTCAAACACGACCAAGGTTCTCCAAAAATTGGTCGAGGGACAACAGGCCCCCAACACTCACCTGTGACTCATCCTAAGTCACTCTGATCTGGGAAACTCTACTTCAAAGGCTTCGACCATGGTTCAAGTTGTTTTGACCTGCTTCTTCACCAAAGCCTCCTGCTCAATGAACTCCTGAATAAATTTCTCGGTCACCGAGCCTTCCAATCATTGTTCTGCCATGGTGAGTACTTGTTATAGTTGTGCACCTTGTCCCTCAATCTCCTCAAAACGTGTGTAGGCTTCATCCTACATTGGCTGTAGCCTCTGGGTCACTTCCATGACTTTACTTTGGATGGCATGGACCTGTTGTTGAATGGTGCATTGTTCTTGGTACCTTTTCATCCTCTCGACTGCTGACAATGGCTTCAATTATGCTTGTACTGTCATTGCTTGTTTCTTTTCCTCCTAGATTTGTGACTCCAATGTACTTAGTTAAGGGTTCTCTGCAATGTGCTCATAGGTCTGCACACTTTGACTTCTTAATTGCTTGCATTCTAAGGCCAATGCCTTGATTCTTTTGACTACACTTCAAGTAGTTGCTTTCCTCTGATTTTTCACTTCCTGTGGAGTGCTTGACATAGATTGAAACTCCAGTTCGTCCACTCTTTATTGAAGCTATTGAATAGCTTCAGCGAGCTTCTCTACTTGACTCTCCACTGTGTCTTCTTATATCTGTGCGAGGCCCGACACATAGAGAAGTTTTCTGGTGACTGCCTTCTTGACTCCCATCTTCTCTGTGAGCAGTTGTTCTTTCTCCTTTTGGATCTACGCTTTATCCTCTGCAAACTTTACCTGGAGGTCATCTTTCTCTTGTTGTGCAACTCAGAGTTGCTCTAGGGCTTCTTCTTTTGATTTATTTAATGCCTCTGTGGCATGTTCCTTTTCCTTATGGACCCGATGTAGGTGATCCTCTATCGAATCTACTAATCTATGTAGTTGGGTAGGATCATCTCCTACTTTTATGTCCCCTGCTAACAATGGTGTAGTAGACACTGTGCGGCTCGAATAAAGATCCTGTTGTACCCCTTTGAGCTCAACCTCGATCCTGTCAAACATTGTCTCTTGTTTGGCTTCACTTCATTGTAAAATTTCATGAGAGGTATCTGATACAACGACGATGATGAGGTCAATATAATCTACCATGAGCACATTCTAAAATGGAGGTTTATTGGCTTTTGACTTCTTTCGCGATGAAGGTTTCTTTGGGGAACCCTTTCTTTTCTCTGATGTCTCAACCTCCGTGATGGGATCCTTAAGCGGTGTTAGTTTTCCATGTTCTTGCTTTTTTTCTTCCCCTTCATCCTATTCTTTGTCTACTTCGTTACTTCTGACTCCTTTGGGTGAATCTGGTGTAGTTTCCTTTGATGCGCTACTCAATTTCTACACCTCTTCCTTATTTTTCTTCATGTTGTTGCTAGGTGCATCATATTCTTCTCGGGTGACTACAGGACTTTCGATGAGGTCAAGGTCAGAGAGTTCTGTCTGTTCGACAAGTACAAGGAACTATGAAAGCCATTCCTTGGTTATTTCTTCCATTTCCTCCTCTGTGATTTTGTAATACGACTAGATCTCTTGCTTATCTTCATCCCCATGCACAATGATGTAAATTAAATTCCTATCTGCACGTAACTTCGCAAGTGGCCTGAACCTGTGTAGGGTATTCGATGTCATGCGAGGGAAAGATTCAATGGCCCTCTTGAGATGTAAATAATATGTGTGGAACACCGCATTGGATTTCTATTGTTTTTCCATGTCGCTCGAATACCAGAGCGTAGTGAACTTCACGGCCAGGGGTTCAAATTGCTCAGTTTTAGGGAAAGGTCGCTCCTTCCAGCATCTTCAAAGCAATGAAGGCAATGAGAATCAACAACCAGCTAAAATGAAACCTGTAGCCCTGGTCCTATGCTTCAAGACAATATTGATCCAACTGGTTGATGAGGTAGCTTGCCCAGTTCATTTGCATCCCTTCTACACATTTTCCTGTGAGGTCAATGACGAACCCCATGACCTACGTGGGTCAGTTCGTCTTGACGAGCTTACCAACGATCAATTGAAAAGTTAGGCGCACTGCACCATTTTGGATGGAGACTACCTTGTAGCCCCACTTCCCTTTCTCGACATCGTCATAGGTTTCTTTTATGAGCTGCACCAAGGCACGATCTACAACCTTCCTTGGGTAAAAATACTAAGGGTCGAGTCCTTGCATGATTAATCCAATGATCCAATGGATCTACATTGGATCTACTATGATGCGCTAATCCAACCACAGGTAACCACCATGGTAGCATGACAGGAGGCATTTAACGCATGGGTTAACCTCCTGATCTCTGTCAAAGTGTGGTATCTTCATCACATTGAGGATGGTTTATATTGCGATGTCTATGGTCCATGGCTAGGGGATTATCTTTGAATTCTTCTCCGTTGTCTTGGTCAAGTACTTGTGTGGTGTGAGAATGCCATAGTTCTTGCGGTCTCCTAAGTTAAATTCATCGATCTTTAGTGTCATAATCTGTCCTAACTGTAGTCCAACTATGTGTATCCCCTTCAGGAGGTACGCAATAATCAATGTATAGCTGAATTCCCTAGAGACGGTGTCACGACTAACCACACTAGCCAAAGGTGAGATATAGTTGGGCAGGATTGATGGGATGAGCTTCACGTTTTCCAAGTCGTTGCGATGCTTGCTCTGTTTCTCTATCATAGTTCGGGATGGCCTAGATCGTTGTGCATTCAATGGGGATTCTTTCACTCCTCTCATTGATGAGGCCTGTAATCCTACAGACAAGACCTTCTCAGCAATGAGGTCTATGAATATTTCTTCGATGGATTTCTCTACTGCGCTAAGGTCACCCGACATACATGCTCGAGATCATATATCTCAAGTCAATGAACAAACAATCAAGGTATTAGAATGGATGGCGAGGTTACAATAAGCACTACGTGAAAGCGATTAGTTCTATGTGGGCTTGGATAATCACAATTCGTGAAAGTTTCCTTGGTGCAAAATTCGACGAGATAAATAGATAACATTGTAACAGACTCCTCTAATGGGTAGGAATACCTCAATCAATATAATTTCATTCGTTATGGCGTGGAAGAAAAGGTCCAATGGAGAACATTCTCGCAATAATGATGTTTCTAGCCATTCTGGAGCATCGTTCTAATGGTCAAGATTCCTCCAATAGTCATATTGCTTCACTGTGGTGAAGTGCCAGTCAGTGTTGTTATGCTATTACGGAAAGGTTCAAGTTCTACAAGTCTTCCTTCTGCATATTCCTCTCTGTAACCTCCTGCACTTTTTCTAGATTTTCTTTCTTCTTACTAAGCTTTCTAGCTTTCTTTCCTGTGATCTGCATCTCTGTATTCCTCTTTCCATTATTGTTCTTATATTTTCTTAGCATAGTAACTTTGCACCGTTGAGGATATTTCACAAGGTTCGAGGATAATACTTCTTCTCTTACTATTTCTGGAGTAGGTGCTCTACTCTCCTGCATGGATATCTTCTTTAAGCTTTCTTGTTTTCTTTCAACTTCAATAGCTAAGTCTCTGGCTCTCATTTTCTTTGACTCGTCCTCTTGTTCTTTTATTAAGCTTGTTATTCTCTTAGCCATGAAATCCATTAATTCTTTTGTTTTTTGTTCTATAGCTTCCTCTTCTTATCTCCTTCATATCTGATCTCTCTCGATCCAAGTCTTTCCTAATAAAAGTGCAAAGGGAGCATTGTTCTCAGCAAACTTAATGACCTCAAATTATTATTTTGTCGATATTCCATGAGAAACTATAGGTACATGGGCAAGTCTTCCACATAGGGTTATCAACTTTCCTTTAAATAATCCTATTCCTCCCAATGAAGGAATCATAACAAGATTTCCTAAGATTTCCCAAGTACTTTATTTCATAATTTTCACCTTTGTTTCTGCATCTAATACATAGTCTATGTTGAAGTCTCATATTCTTCTTTCTATGCATTATTTCTCCTTTAAAATATTGATAAACTGATGTCTCTGTGATCATTCAGTGTTTCTTTCATCTGCAATAATATAGCCTCTGATTCTTTCCGGTTCTTTAGAATATTTTTAGTCTCTTGACCTTCCTCATGGTTTCCTTGTCTCATGTTCATCTTCTCAACTTTACCAATCATTCTAGGGAAATCCAAAACTTCATGTCCAATAGCTTTACAACAAAGGAAAATGGGACTTCTACTAGAGCCTTCCTTAGCAACATGTCCCGGTCTTCTACAATTATAACATAATGTCAATCCTCTCTTTCTCTTAAACGATCCCTAACTTTTCTTGTATTGGGTAATGGGATCACAGTGATAGACCTGCAAACAATTATTTCTAGGATCCAGCATCCACTTATTAGTCCAAAAATTCTTTCTATGCATAGGGATAACATATCTTTCACTATTTTTATCATATCTATTCATGTCATATCTTATTTCTTCTAGTTGTGCCCTAGTTTTCAAGCTAGGATGAAATCTATCAAATATACCTAGATCCATTCTTTTGAAACAAAAATTTCCACTTATCTTACCTTTATTAGAGAACAAATCTTTAAGATCTTACCTCTTTTCTTCATATCAGACTTCTTTTCTTACCACAGAGCTTCACAAGTCAAGTAGAGTATTGCGCACTACAACAACAGATCTACACACAGAGCTTTCTATTTTTCTCAGTTCCTAGCAATCACAATTTCAGGTCTTGGCAACAGAACCATTAGTTGGCACAAGGGAAGACCCAAGGTTCAACACTTCAACAGTGCACCAACAAAACCCTAACTACCGACCCTTTTGGAAACACCTGTGAAGAAAATGAAGTCTCACTCAAGGTAGAGGCAAGGGGGGTTGCAGGAATCAAGTGTATACAACCTAGTTGAGACATAGATCTGTGATCACAATGCTTTAACAAAGCACTTAATAGTTAACATTCATTAGTATTTAACCCTTATTCACATTGCAGGTAAAACCTTAGTTACATAACAATGTAGTATTTAACAAGATCTAGCACATCCAATCACTTAGCATAGAGAAATAGATCAGATCTAGCATTCATTCATAACACTAAGCATTAAACATTCATCCATAATAACAACTAAGCAAATAAATACACAACCACATGAACAACATAGCACAAAGCACCATAACACAGGATATACGTAGTTCACCCCCAGCGTGGGGTTATGTCCACCAACTCTTCATCTTCTTTATTATCTTCTTTCAATCTTCTTACATGCACAGAGCCACAAAACCCACTCTGCATAGGACAAGAGATCTGCATGCACCTCACCATATCCTCCTTCACTGAGATTGGCACAACACATAACCTTCTTACAATCAATTGCACTTAGCTCTGCAAGTTCTCAACACACAGTATGCACAAAGCATTTACAACTATTTTCACTTACCTCACTGGTTTACAGATGACTCAATACATGCTATTTACATTGCCAAGCTACGTATTTATACTTTACAAAAGGGGCCTAAACATGGGTAAGAACCATGGGATGACATCCCATACCCATTACATAAACCCTAAACCCAAAAATCCCACAAAAGGGGGTGAGATCCTGTAATCTCCGCTTCGTCTGGTGCTTCATCTTCGACCATCCTGTCAAAATCCCAAAAATGGTCAAACATGACCAAGGTTCTCCAAAACTTAGTCGAGGGCCAATGACTATTAACAAATGAGAGACAACCTATCGATGATGAAAGTAGGTATCAAGGCACCGAGTACATTCTTACAAGTGTGAATAAATGAGTCAGAGTCGAATACTTGAATAATCCATAGATCAAGAGACATTGATGTATTCCTATATGTCGATGGAGAGAGAACCTTCTACTAATGGCTACAAGCCTAAAGGACTCATAGGAATATAGGTATCGTTTCCAGAGTAGATGAGATGAATTTGATGGAAGGAGACCCACTAAAAGGAGAGAATTAAGGCATCTCCCATAATTCATCACAAGGTACAAAGAAGGAGCTTCATGATTTGGAGGAAATCGGATGAAGAACATGTTCACGAACCAATGACCGTGTGCATCTTTTGCATGTGCCAAGTGCAAGTGGTACATGAAAAAGACCCTCTAAATAGAAACCAATGAGGAAAACTGCTGAAACAGGCGAGGAAAGCACTAATAAAGCTAATGGAATCTAAGACATTGCATGAATCCCAATGTGTGAATAGATGTCTTGCCATCGAACAAAAGGGAAACAACCCAGTCAAAAAGAAAGGATGAAATGTCGACTGTTGGGTTTAAGGTTACCTACCAATGATGAAAGTAGGACCAAGGTGCATGATAGGACTACAACATCATGTGATTCTGAGACAAACTGAGAGTATGGCCAGCATGCAAAGTTAAGAGTTTTGAGGAATGGCCGACACAAGTTGATAGACTTTCTTTTAACAAGATCATGAGACATATGGAGGACTCCGACAACATAGACTCAATGATGAAACCATTATATGTAGGAGGCATCAATCAAGTTCTCCTTAGGGACTGGAAGAGTAACCAGTCAGTGGAGAAAATTATCTGTAATGAGCTTAGCTTCCTAAGGCCATGCTAAACCCAAAGTTATGATGAAAAATGGACTCAATAACTTTGTTCTCTATTCAAAGGCGACATGACTGCTGCCAATATAAGATAATACTCCCTTCCCGCCTATTTTTTTTTTTTTTTCATTTTCAAATGAATGTTATGATAAAGAGGAGGAAATGAGTGTCGAAAGTAAGAAAAACTAGTTCTATAAGTGGAACATACCTATGCTCAATGAAAAGAGATGCATGCAGGAGATGGACACTCAGTGGAATGTTCCCTCCTAGGTATAGGGTGTCAAATTGCGAAGGATATAAATGAGGATTTGCTTGGTTTAGGATGAAAAACTGTTGAGGAAAATGGTTTATAATGCAAAGTGAGAATCATATATAGGCTCAATACTTCAAGCAAGGGGATGAGATGCAATCACAACTTAACACCAAAAAATGTCCTTTTTCATAATCATAGTCTACTTGGTTTGAAAAAGGGATAAAATTGTACCAAATAGATGTCCTTTCAAGTCCAATTTAGGAGTGTGAAAGATACAAGTTGACTTGACAATCTTTTCACCTTTTGAAGATGATTCGGAAAAGAGATTAAGTTAAACTCGGTTGGGAGTTTCTAGGAGGAAATTCATGGGGGAGGCCAAGGATCCCATGATGGACTTATACAGAATGTCAGTATCTTACGAGTAGCTGACATAAGCTTGGGAAAACCCAAAGCTCTCCAACTTGAGGAGGATAAAGTGATAGCGGAGGTTATCGTCTCTATGATATATCAGATAATGTCTCTTATTGGAAAGGACATAGGAGGGGGAATTGGATACCCGACAAGACCATCCCAATCAAAGGGAACTTCTCTAGAACTTGAAGGGAGAGTACTTAGGGAGAGTGAAACTCTCTCTTGTTCAAAAGGAGCATTATCAAGAATACTTAGGACATGGTTGAAGGAAGAATCACCCTCTAAAAGGAGAGTTGGATTGATTATAGATTGCATTGGTATGACCACTTATTGATTTCTAGGTTTTAGAGGATGTGTGATAACAGGGATAAGGGACACATCACCCTCGATAATGGGGGAATGTTCAGGGGAGGATTGGATCAACATGACTTTCATGTCAATCAACAGATAAATAGGCCATGGGGAAACCAAATACACCCCATAATTCAAAGGGCCCTTAGGTGATCCCCACGTTTCTAGTATCCCAGCAGTAAAAAAACACAAATGATTAAGGTGATTTCCTTCACAATTCTTGCAAAGGAATTTAGGCTTATGTCTGAGATGTCTAGGCTTCTCAATGCCACCAATGTCATTCACAATGGTTGGTGACATGCTCTCAACATGATTGGCATAGGTGAGAGAGTCATCTCCCACATGATGTACAGAGGTGGGATATGTTACATCAATATGACTTGTGGCGACTAGAGTGATGCCCCCAGCATGAATAGCAGTGGATGGTTGCGGGTCTTCAACATGACTTGCAGAGGTTGGTGATGGAGCTCTAGTATGACTGGTAGTGACTGGACTAGCAGTGGGTTGTGGCATTTGATACTAAGGTCCAGGGAAATATTGGCTTTTAAACATTACAGGCCAAAAAGGGTCATGGTTTACCCCTTGTCCCTGTCTGGAAAGATAGTATCCTCTACCTAACTGATCCATAGAGGTTTGTACTGGAATCATCACTGAAATTTGGGAAGAGAAATAGGTATGATAAGGATTATTCAAGTGAGGATACATGATTCCCCCATGTGAAGTGGTTTTGTGAAGAGGGTATCCCGAACCATAAAACTGATTCTCCTTGTATGAAAGACTTGGGGATATATGTGGACCCACCATGTGAAAAGTGTTCGAAGGAACCGACATGGGGGATGGAGGATACATGGATGGGGTGTAATAAGTAGATTAAGCACCCATTTGAGTATTAGATCCTGAAAGAACATAGCTAGGACTCGATCCATAAGAGGGGAGGTTTCGACCTCCCATAGTGGGAGGTGGTTGAGAGACATTACTCATATCAAATGAAGATGTAGGCAGTGGGGACATGGTGCGCCCGGATCCAATGCTAGGATTTATATAAGTGGGTCAGGGAGAGGATGGGAAGGGCGAAGGCACATTCGGCATATCAATAGGAAAATGATTAGAGACCTAAGGCATGGACTAAGCTTCATAATTCTGCGTACCATTATGAAAAGCAGACGAATTCATCCCCATGAAATGAGTGAACATCATGTGGGGGGGGGTAGCGGTAAATGAGGGAGCCAAAGAAACTCCACTATCCATGATAATGAAAACTCAATATAAACTCCTAAGGCCAACTAGTAGTCAAAGAGAACACCGAATCAAACGGCCAATATGCACACAAACGGGGTAAAGTGGTTGAAAGGGGCCTCCCTTCTTAAAGAAGGTATGTATCACCCAAGAGGGTCCTGAGATTCCCTGCTAAAGATCGGAGGTAATTGAATCAGTTATAAGGGCCCTCGTGGGATTAACAACCAGTCTGGCATATCCCCTTAGAGAGGTAATCCTCCATAAAGGTTGTGTGTTATCCGACCCCTATCTGACCTAGGGTACCTGGAGAATAACCCATGCAAGTAACGTATGTGGCACCTAAGTTAAGAAACTAAGAAACCAATGTATAATCGATGCACAAGAGAGTAGTCGTAAGTCAGGTCCACTGTATGGGCAGGGTAGCAAAGCTCAAAACCTTGAAATCACCACCTCTCATGGAGGTAAGGGAACTAACAAGATCCCCAAATACGAATAGATCTCCAGAAATATCTCTGACGCTAAGAAGGTATCGGGGGGATATCCTTTCAACCAACCTCGCGTGACCTCATGATTAACTTCAGAGTAAGCGGAGCCTCTTGATATTATCAATTATACAATGTATTTCTGAACTCCCTTAGTCAGACACATATGTTTATTTAATATCCTTGGAGAATTTTACTCACAAAATTCTATTCCAAGGCACTAAATACTAAGCTAGTTTGTGCACCCTAGAAAATAAAATCATGACTAATCAATTTTAAAAAAGGAATGGTAGTGAAACTCATGATGTTATGACTTAGCCAGTAAAGTAAAAATGGATACAATGCAAATTCCTAACTTTAATTTTCAATGAATGATATGCTTCTTAAAACAATGCAATTTTCAATTTCAACTATGCAATTCTGAAATAAAAATGCAATCTTTCTTTACATGCATTAAGCTAAATGACAAATATTCAAAAGATCAAAATTCCAATCAATGCAAAATGCCTAATATTTTTTTATTTTCAATATAAGAAAAATGAAAATGCATGGACTGAACAACAACTTCATATATAGACTCTACTATGTATAGAAAGAGAAAAGTCAAGTAGGATACCAAGGAGAAAAACACCCAGCCCAATGTACAAGGACAATCAAAATGAGAAGATGATGAGAAAGACTCCTCCCAAAAATTCAACCAAAGACAGGTTTCATGTCATCCCACAGACACTTAACAGTCACTACAGAGACCCAAGAAGACTCAACAATCATCAAAACCTACCCAACAACCCCCAAAAACAACAAACAAGAAAAAGAGGTTGATGTACGTGATTGTTCAAGGAAACATCGCATATGTACGTAGCTTTTAGAAGGACAACATGCGTAAATATGTGACTGTTAAGAAAAAACCCGCGTATATGTTTCAAAAAATAGCTAAGAAAAGGAGAAGGCTGAAAGACTCAGACCCATAGTGAACAAAGGCTATCAAGCAATGATAAGAAAAAAAATAGAATATGAACAAGAGAAATCTAAGGAGACAAACACTCCAAACCCTAGGAAATAAGAATCAATCCCCAATATGGTCTCCAATTCTGTTATGATGAAAATCTCTCTATGGCTAGGGAAAACCATAACACATGAAAATGATTGCAGAAATCAACTCTATTCTTAAGTATGCTATATAAAAAAAGATTCTAGCAGGAGAAGATAAAAGGCATACCTCGTCCAGACGTTCGATGAATTCCACCATTGAGCACTTGACACAAAGCACTATACCTGCAACTAATCCTCAAAAACCAAGCAAAGAAAGCATATGGTGATAATATATGATGTTAGCACATTCTATAACATAAATCCATTAATATAGATAATAAATATGCCTATGGAATAATTATTCAAATATTTGCAAGATATCAATTGGATGGGAAAAGAGTATTTCTATTAATATATGATCAACAGAAGTGAAAAGTTACAGACTTTCATCTTGGAACAGTTCGGAACCGAGAAACTAAGTTCCTTCTAGATGGGCCTCCACCACTTCAATCCTCCACCAAATGAAAGCTCATAGAAGAGAGACAATGAAGTTCTCAATCAATAAGGGAAGAGCTTGGGGGATGAACATTGTGTTCAGACTTAAAGGACAAAGGGATGTAGACTCAATATGAAGTGAATAATTTATCCATAGTAACTTTGCTCTCAAAGTTGAATTCTTTCTCCTCCTTTCCATAGCTCAGAACTAGACCATTTATAGCCTTCAAATGGAACTGAAGGACCGAGTCAGAACATTTCTAGTATATGGAAGGCCAAGGATCATAGATCTCCTATTGTGACATGGAAACCGAACGCCATTTTTTATTCTTGGGAACAAATCATGATGTACGCGGATTTTAGTGGTGCAACCTGCGTATACGCATCTTGCAGTATAGTAGTAGGCAAGGTGCATACATGTGGAAAAAAATGTATTTTTAGCTCTAGGATTTTGCAAAAAAGGATGAAAATTTTGCATAGGGAAATGGAAAAAGGCCCTCTGTGCAAGACTGCATAGGGTGAGGCTAATCTCGCTATAACAATGGATCAACTAGATCTATATCATGATGATGTGTTGATGAAAATGTTTATGTATTCATTAGATGGATATGCAAGAAAATGGTACAAAACTCTTCCTGCCTCTAGTATTTCATCTTTGAAGGATTTTCATGTTGATTTTTATTCATATTACAAGAAATTTTATCCAATTGAGAGTCTTTTTTAGGATTGTTGTGAGGGATGTACATCATACACTCAGTATTTAGTAGTTGATTCTTCTAGCAGTGTAGAGGAAGTGGATGATTATGCTATGGAAGAGGAAGAAGACTCATTCTCTACTGCATCTTCTTCTAAATTTTTTTTATAGTAGGAATATTTTCAAAATTCTGATATTGAAGTTGATGGAAGTGATACTCTAGATGTAGTTGTCATCTATCCAAATGTTTCTAGTAGTAGTAACTATGATACAATAGTTGTTCCAAATATGTTTGAAAGTCATATTGTTGATGATAGTATAAAAAAACAGAAATATGCATCTTTTTCATTAGAAATTTATCAGGATGCTCCAGTTTATGATGAATACAGTTATAATGAAAAAGAGTTAAATATTTATGAATCACTAGAAGACTCATTAGCTGATGAACTCTTATGTAGTTTTGATTTTCAGAGAAAGGATGTTTAGCAGTGTATTCATGTTGCAGTTGATGATATTCAAATTAAAAATACCTTTGATATTATGTCAAAATTTTCTTACAGTCATGGATTGGTTGTTCAAAATGTCCATGGAAACCATTTTTTTATAGTTATAGGGATGATTTAGAGAAATAATCTTTTGCATCAACACATATAAGGTTTTGCAAGCCTTTGAATGATAATCTTGCATCTGATTCTATTGAAGACAATGAAACAATCCAATGGAATGAAAGTTTTATTGATTATATTGTTCCTGCTACTGAAATTTATGGCGATAGTTTGTTATTTTCTCATCCTGATGCCCTTACTTTGGATGATGTAAAAGAGATTTTTTCTCAAAATCCTTGTGGATAGATTAAAGAGAATTTTTTTTTCCTGGATCATAATGAAATAAGTGTTGATTTTGAGATTCTTCAAGGAGATAAAGTGGATGTTAGTATTGTAAATAGAATAGAAATGATAGATGAGTAGTTCAAGCTTCTACATCAGCAAGAGTTTTGTCGTGATTTTCATGACCCAATGACCAGTTACATGGAGATGGCATTTCCAAATGTTTTCAATGTTGTATCATTCAACATATAAGAAGCTTGCAACAATGATTATGAGTTGTTTATTACATTTGTGATCCTTTATTATTTTTGCACCTGTTCATTTTGTTGCAAACAACAAGATGATTATGTCAGAAAAATGATTACATGGTTGCATTGGAAATTCTCTTTCACATAATAAACTCGACTTATTTGGTTAGAAGTAGGGTGTGTGATGAATAATCTCACATTAGAGAATGTAGATTTGTTTTTTAGGGTGTGTTATAGATTAAAGATACAATAATGACTACATGCCCAATGGAACTAACAACTAGTCTCTGTAAGATGATTTAACTTGCAATCAGGTGAACAACTCTTGAAATCATAATCATATTCAACTGGCAGATAAGGAACCAAAACTACAATCTTGGAATATCACATGGAGCATGTCATCCCACATGGAGCCATATGTTAACACATGGAATGTTCAGGAGTCAAGAGACTCTCCTAAAATTTGCAGCAATTCAAAAATAGACCATGTGCTGAATCTTTTTATGATTATCATTTTGCAAAAGTTTCTAATTATCAACTCTAGTTTTCAGTGCTATCACATAATCAAGAATCTCTAAAGGGTCATTTTCAAAGGGAGGGTCTATAATTTATAAATTCCTTTCCTTTTGTAAAGAAGGCATTGCAAACTAGTTCAACTTGTTGCGAATTGTAACTGGCGCTACAAATTGATATACTTGCTCCTAACTAACACTGCAAATTGTTTCGTTGCAAACTCTCTGAAGATGTCAATGGTGGAAACCTTAAAGGGATTATAGGTTTGTTTATTTGAAGTAGGGAGTACTATTTGATTTTAGGTACTTGTTTCACGTTTTACCTAAAATCCTATTGTCAAAACCCTACTCGCTGCAAACCTCAGTCGCTACAAACTCTGAATTCTTTGCAAACTGTGCTACAAATCCTCTTTTGTACACATTTGCTAAAACCCAAGCTGATATCGCTTTAACTCAGGCTTGAAAAAAATCACCTCACTCAACATAATATTCCTCTCCTTACCTGTGAAATTGAAAATCTTTCTAATGAAACCCTAGACTAAAAATTTGTTGCTACAAATTGTGAATTCATTGCAAACTAAGACGTTGCACTGCAAACCATCTGTTTTACACAGTCGCTTGGAAATTTGTCTATTGGAGGTTTATTTCAGTTTTAGGTTTTTATATTTACCTAGATTTATTTGTTTCATTCTCTTTCAGTTTCTTCATTGTTTCTTTAAGAACAAATCATTTTTCCAACAAACCCTAATTCTTACAAATCTAGCGGTAAAACCTTCATTTACTAGTTTCCATCACTTACTCTAGTAGTAGTTGTTATCAGAGGGGGATTTTTATTTAGTTGTCATGGATACTCACTAAAGGAATAAGTGAAAAAATTAAAGGATAATATGGAGATGCAACAGTATATCACTTTTTTCATGGTTCCTCATATATGTTGGTTCACAACTCTAAAGAACATTTTTGTCTTATGTTGTTCATGATTTTTCTCACTTGATGTTTTTGGGAGTCTTCCTGCATGGATCAAAGGTTATAAAAGGAATGAGAAGAGGTTTGAATATTTTCTTCATGGTTTTTACATTAGTTGTAGTGATCAGAAATAAAAATGACATCTACAAGAAGTTTGCAGCGCATTCTACTGAAGGCGTTGTTAACTGCTAAAATTAAAATTGTTTGCAACAAATTAGTAAGAAACAAAGTTGTATTTTCATAATATATTTAAATATATGAACTGGGTTTTTATAAAATGTTTTGTGGAGGAGAAACATAATGTCTTCGACTTGCAAACCAAAAATCAGCCTGACCCAATTTATTGTTTGGGAGAAAAGTTGAAAACCTCACCTATAATAAAGTTTGCAGTGAATCCAGTAGTTGTGTTGCAAACTCTAATGGTCTGATAAATAAAAGTTGTAGGAGGGATAGAACCTATATAAGGAGGTTAGAATGGTTCCCAAGGTGGTAGTTAGACACCAAGGGACACTTGTACCTAACATCCATCTTCATTAAATCTACCTGCAATGAGTTCGTTGCAGTTGTATTTAACATTGCTAACAACTTCTTGAAATCTAG
>SNQJ01S0130576.1:0-25912 GCA_010110895.2 Picea sitchensis
GAGCATGCCAAATCATCCTCACCTACCCTTTGTTCGTGCACCATCATGTGTCCCAGTCTTCGCACAGGTCTCCACACCTTATCCATTAGACCATTCATTCGATCCAGGTGGCACCATGAGAAGACCTCCATGTCCCAAAGGGCAGAATTGACCGGGGTTGTTCCCGATCCCAAGGAATCAGTTGTTGAAGTTGTTGGAGGTGGTTAGACATCGTCTCTGCTATAAATGGAAAGTCTGACAAAGGATTAAAGGCATGTTGATTCATCCACAGGGTTGTTAGGAGTTTGATTGCACCTGTCATAACTGCACGGTCGTTCAGAGTCTGCATGCACAGACTGCCAGTAGACATGCAGACACAATGTTTTTAATGCAATATCTCATTTTTGTTGTTGTTGTTTTGCTGTGAGTATATGTAGGAAGTTTTTCCATTTTTTGTAGTTATCGATGGTTGAGCTAGGCTCCCGATTGTAAATTTTTTATGAAGCACTGGTTGCTCTGGTTATGTATTGGCACTTGAGACTTCTTTCCTTATGAATGTCAGCCTCTTTCCATCTCTCTGTTTACACTATGTTAGAACAACTTGGAATTGGAGGATCCAGTCGAGTTGCGCTGTTATAGGATGATGTAGGTTGGATCATTGTAATAGTTTCATTGTTTCTAATCAGTTCTTGTATTTTCTCAACGCTGAATGATTTGGAATTGGAAGATCCAGTCAAGTCACCCTTCAGTTCCTCGAAAATATTAACGAAGAGGATCTTGTATTTAGAGTTTTTTATCCTCAAGATACCGAAAGGCTTGATGCCCAAGGTAGTCTTGCTCACTCCTCTTACCAATTCTTCCATCTGCTCATTTTATAATCAACCCACTGACTGAAGTTAGATCAAGACCTCTTCTGTTGTTACATACCAGGACCGGTTTTTTGAGTTAGAGCAATATCTTCCTGGGCCTCTATCCATCTGATCACCCCATTAAATTATTCGTGACATAAACTGATGGGAATTGGGCTCTTCTCCTGCCGCAATCCAGGAGTGACTTCTGACGCTAACAGGGCCCAAGTTGTTGAAGAAAGATTTTGTGTCCAATGGTTGGCACCGTCGGCATAACCGATGTGGTAGGCCGGTGGAGGAGGCATATGTCAATAGCACAAATGATAGTTTAGACGTGAGGGATAGAAAAAAGATTAAAAACACTATAAAAGAAATAACCTAAAGTAGAATGACTATGATTAGGCATAAAATTTCTTTATGTATAACCCGTTGACGGGTTCTTTGAGGGAGAGGCCTTCGGGAGAGGCCAGGATGTATGCGCCTTTGGTGAGGCAATGTTGGATAATGTAGGGGCCATGCCATGGTGACTCAAATTTTCCATGACCGAAGGTATCATGAGTGATATCGTAAGTAAGGACGAGGACACCTTCGTGAAATGAGAGAAGGTTGACATGGTGATCAAAGGTGGCCTTTGACCATTTTTTAGCTGCCTCGTTGTTCTGTAATGAAGATCGATGATCTTCATTCAAGGACTCTAAGGTCAGTAAGAGCTGCTCCATTGGAGCAGTGTCAGGTAATAGCTCAATTGCGGTGTGTAAGGTGGGAATTTCACACGTGATGGGAAGAGTGGTCTCAACCCCATGGACTAGATGAAATGGTGTGAAACCAGTGGCAGTTTTCACGACCGTTCGGTAAGCCCATAGCGCGGAAAATAACATATGATGCCAATTGGTCTTATGTTTATCAAGAATGCACTGTAACATGGTCTTGAGGACCTTGTTAAGTGCTTCGAACAGTCTGTTAGACTGAGGGTAATATGGTGAGGCAAACTCGTGGGAGAATCCTAACCGAGATGAAAGTTCGACGAAAATCTCATTCTCGAAGTGTTTCCCATGATCGGAAACTAGTTGGAGTGGTATGCTAAAGCGGGATATGACATGATTAAAGAAAAAACATGATGCGGTATCAGCGGTGTTGTTGAAGGTGGGCATAGATTCAGCCCATTTTGTGAAGTAATCGATGGCGACAACAATGTATTTGTGTCCATTGCTAGATGGGGGATTACAAGTCATGATGTCGATGCCCCATTTATAGAAGGGGTCAGTAGTAATGACTGGGTGAAGAAGAGCAGGTGGTGCTCGTGCTTTGTTGGCATAAATCTGACATTTATCGCATCGCTTCACAGCGTGAATGCAATTGTGAAACAATGTAGGCCAAAAATAACCTGCTTGGATGATTTTTTGAGTACTGGACATTCCCGACACATGGCCCCCACATGCGCCACTATGGAAATGGTTTAAGACTCTATCGGCCTCGTCAATAGTCAAGCATCAACGAAGTATGGTGTCGACCCCTCACCGATATAAGATATCTCTGATGAGGAGATAGTGGGGGGCCTGGTGGCGAATATGATAACGATCATCATGTGAGAGGTGGTTACCGAATTTTTGGGTTCGGAGGTAGACGAGGAGGTCGCCGTACCAAGGGTCATCTGAAGTGATGTGGAAGAAATGTTCATCGAGGAAGTCGATATTGATGGGGGTACTGGTAGTTTCAGAGGGAAATGTCGTGACAAGTTTGGCAAGGATGAGGGCTTTCTTGCTATTGGGTGTTGAAAATTCAATATCGTACTCCTAAAGGATAACGATCCATCGGGAAAATTTTCCATTAATTTGCTGATGACTGAGCAAGTATTGCATAGGGTTGGAATCTGCTACAACCTTAGTCATGCGAAGTAGAATGTAATGATGCGGTTTCTAGACTGTGAGGACGACTGCAAGGGCTAGTTTCTCTTCATGTTGATACTTCAAGGGTGGCCCTGAGAGGATTTTACTAACGTAGTAAATGACATGCTCACAATCGTCATCATCGATTTGGACAAGAACTCCTACTACTGAGACAGTTGATGCTAATATGTATAGGATATAGTTGCGATTGTAGTTGGGTGCATTAATTAAAGGGGCATTGGAGAGCACCATTTTAATATCATCAAATGATTTTTGGGCATGTTCATCCCAGTGGAATGGGATGTTGTAGCAGAGTAAGTGAAGGAAACCGTGTGCTCGAGTGGCATAGTTTGGGACAAATCGCCGTAGAAAGTTAGCTTTTCCTTGTAGGCTCTAGAGTTGGCATAAATTATGGGGAGGTGGAATTTCTGTGATGGCTTGAACTTTGAGGAGGTCCATAGTAATACTTCTTTGGGAAACAATGAATCCGAGGAGGCACCCTGCAGTGATGAAGAACACGCACTTGAGGGGGTTCAAGAGGATTTTGTACTAACGACACTGTTGGAAGATGATCTGTAAATCATCAAGATGTTGGGTGCGTTTATTGGATCGGGCTGTGAGGAATCCAATTATGCAAGGATGAGATGAGTCAGATCGTGAAAAATGTATGTGACGATAGAGGGATCAAGGCCAATCATTTCTGTGTATGACCAGGAAAAAATATCCTGATATTCTTGGAAGAGGGATTTATAGGCAGTGATTTCTTGAGGAGTGCAAGCAGTGCTAATGGTGATTTCCTCGACGACTCCATTTTTGATGGAAATATCGATTTTGATGGTCGGGTAAATTTTGGCCATGTTTCCTTCTTCAAATGCATCAGGGGCAGGAATGGGGTTGTTGAACCAGTCGATATGCCCTGATGGGATAAAATCCTTGGTTTCGACCGCGTATATGGGGTGTTGGTTAGGAGGCATGGAGGCTTCTTGTGGAAAGAAGAGTGCTCGGTGGTGTAGCGCATCCCATGGTTAGTCGGGGGAGTTTAACTCTTCCAGTATGTCCTCATCATAGTGGAATTGGCGGGAATACAAGGGGTCTAAAAGAGTGATATTGGTGACTATCGTCGGGTGGTTGTCTTCGGGTGAAGAAGAAGCAGGGGGATCAATGCAATGAGATTGCGATGGTTTGCTTGACATAAACCAAATATTGAAGTATCTAGGAGTACCAGTGGTAGTTGGATGTAAAATCTCCATAGGAAAATGTACGGGAGAATTGGGGGGATTTTGGGATGAATCATCGGATAAGTCATCCAAGAACCATGGAGGCGTTGGGAGTGCCTCGGGTTCAAGAGAAATGATATGAAGAATTTCTAGTGACGAGGTAAGGTCTACCATCGATTCTATAGGGATTTGAATCAAGGTCAATTGGCGTTGCCTGTATTCAATGATCATAGGACATTGGTATGTAAAATTATCTAAGGATTCACATAGAGAGCAAGGGCATCTCATACGTTCATTGATTGAAGTTGTGACATAATGGATGTCAATGATTTTTGGGAGGGATGATGTAGTTGGGTTGGGTTCATTTTGGAAGCTTTGGCGCACTGCGACTAATGTCTGCCAGAAGCATGGTAGTGCTGGGCAATGGTGTGTATAATGGCCATATTCTGAACATATAGCACAAGCGGATTTGGTTTGTAGCCCTTTACTACCTGAATGAGGGGCGGTAGTGGAAGTACTTGCAATGGTGGCGAGTGGTGATGGTGTTTGATTGAGTGCAATCAGGTTCCGTAACTTGGGTAGAGATGGGAAGTTGTTGGTTTGGTGTCCATATTTCTCGCATAGCGCGCAAGGAGGTTGGACATGCGAGGGAAGTGGAACTATGGGCTCCTTCTTCTTTCACCTGCCCCTAGCTATGGCAGGGAGGGTAGTGAGTGAGGGTGTATAGGGGATGGTGGGAGTGAGTATGGGAATTTTCATTGGGATTCCTTCTGGTTGGGGGGGAAGGGATGGCTGAGGGACCATCTCTAGTGAATGTAAATACCAAACTGGAATTGCTAAAACCATATGAGGGAGGGTAAGGGAGGGAAAGATTGTATGCCTAGTGGAGGGTAAAAGAAGGGGATTTGAGTAATGGATTGGGGAACTGTCTCCCAAACTGGGATATGGCCTTGGGGAGAGGTGAAATCATGGACTGGTGGAGTTGACGAGTTTGCAGAAGGCTCGTGAGGGGGGAGCTCTGTGACTAGTGGGATGTCAGATATGATAGAAGCCTCCCTATGAGGAAGGATATCCTCTATGTTAGTTTCATTGGATGATACGATCCATACTTGATTAGAAGGATGAAGGAGCGGTGGTGCACCATGGTAAGTTCCTAACAATGATGGGTCTTTGAAAATTTCGGGACCCATTTCAATGAGTGGGTATGCGTCATGACTTGTGTGTATGAGAGGGAGAATGTTATCGATGTTGGCAGAAGGGTTAGGCTCATAATGTGAGACTTGGTCAATGGTAATGATCTTCCCGTTATGGGGGAACATCGTCATTCGAAAGACGAAAGAGGCAACTACCTTCATAGCGTACATGTAGCTACGACCGAACAGGATATTATAATCTAGTGGGGCATCGATAACTTCAATGTCGATGAGAATAGTCTTTCCCCCGAGTTCTATAGGGACATTTTGGAAGAGCCCTTCAGGAGACGATGGTCATTTGTCATAAGATCTTAAGGTAATGGTAGATGGGATGAGTTTGGGGTAACCAAGTTTCTACCATACAGACTTGGACATGATGCATGTGGATGTTCCTTCATCGATGATGCACCGATGAACTATTATGTTCTGAATTTTCACCGGGATTTGAAACACGATTAGAGCAGGGAGGCGAGGTTCTCCGTTGTCGAGATAAAATGTGATGAGTCGAGTATCCGTGGGGTCGACTACCCCCAAGGAAGAAAGTAATGATTTCCACTGAGTGGGACAAGTTTGAAGGACTTCTAAGACAAACATGGAAGCCAAGAATTGTGCTAAGTCATTAACCAAACTATTATTATGAGCCGCCCTAGCCTGTGGGTTGTGGACATTCCTTCCCAATGGGATGTGATGGATGCAAAGAGGTGGTTCTGCGTTAGGGAGAGGAATCACCAACAGGGGTCCCATTGCTGCGGGGATTTTTTCTGGGGGAATGGGAGGAGACTCTGTAGGTTCACGGTATTGACGACTCCGTGTTTGCAGAAGGATTTCTTCCTCACTGGTGAGGAGGATCATACGATCTGCGGGATTGTTTGGATTGAGATATTGTCCCAACTGAGGTGGGGTATTTTGTGTGTCATGTTATGTGTTCATCACACCTTGGTGTGGAATGGTATTCTGCAGCACGGCTGGGGGGGTTGTTGCACGTATTGTTTTGGGGCCTGTTGAGGGACAGGTGGTGCTGGAGGATGTGGTAGACTACCTGAGTCTTTCATTCATTTAAAATCAGCAATTTGGGGGCAATGATGAGTATAATGACTAAACTCACCACAAAGGGCACAAGGGAAGGTGGTTTTAATAGTATTGTTATTTCTCCCTTGACACCTGTTGTTGTTTCCTCCCTAGGGGTTCTGATTCCCTTGATTCTGGTTGCCCCCAGTAGGTTGGTTTTGTTGGGGTTGATTCCCGCCTTGACCTAGGTTGTTGTTGTTTCTGTTTCTTCCTTTGTTTTTGGCATTATTCGATGGATAGGTCAGATTTGTCATATTCTGTTGTTCAAAATTTTGATATTGTTGAATGGGAGAGGGTTGAATAAAATTCACCCCAGTGTGAGGGTGTGGGGGTGCCATGGGCCGTGGAGGACCAGAAAATGGAAAGTATGGATTCTGTGGGGGTAACGATCCATAAGGTACATAGGAAGGCATGGAACTTTTGCTAGTACTATAAGCTGAGGTAGAGGGGGTACCAGAACTTGTTTGGATAGGTGGGTGTATGGGGGTGTCGGCGATGGCCCACTGATGGGTGGAGGCATAGCAACAGGGTATGGTTGTTGATAAGGGGGTGGGGTGTAATAAGAGGTGCCCTCATATGCCGACGGATATTGAGGTGTGTCATACAATGGTGGTTGTTCGGGTTTTCGACCATGGTGTGTGGTATTGCCAATCAGTCCATCTGCTGAGTGAGACATCCCAGGTTTGTCTTGGCCAAATGGCACAGGTTTTGGGAGATCAGGAAGTACAATGTACAAGTACCCTGACTATGAATAGATGAGGTCGTATTATTGAGCCTTACTAATGGATTCTTCTTCTGATTAAGGGAAGGTGGAAGCTACATCCTAACCGAGGAGAGAGACAAGTGATCTGAGAAACCAATCAAGACACTGTTGTTTGGTGGTTTCTACTTTTCACAAACTACGTCATCTACGCTACTCGTGAATGTGATCATCGATATGTGTGGCTGAGGTTTGTTTGAAATTAGAGAGTAGTTCAAAACCATTGTTGTGGAAAATTGGTAATTGGAAGAAGGCCAAAAATGCTTTGGCCAAGGACTCGAAAGTCGCACGGGACCCCGATTTTTCATCTACATACCATTTGGTTGATGGGTCAGTGAGTGTGCATTGAAATAATCGTAGTCTCATGGAATCATCCATAATGTTGTTGGAAGAGCACCATAGGTGGAAAGTCATGACATGGTTGGCAGGGTTATCCCCTGCCTTTCCTTCGAACTTGGGGATGTTTGAAGGTAGTTTGGTGGGCATTGCAGGCCATGTGGGGTCATGCAATATAGGATCATTTGTGAGTTTGGTTAGATCTTGTATGTTAAGAGAAGCCAAATATGGCATTAGGAGTGTTGGTGGAGGATTAGCTCTAGCCATAGTGTGAGTGTTTTGTGAACCTGACCCTTGAGAGGGACTAGGTGGGTTGGTACTTCCCCCTTGAGAGGAAGTTAGCCCCCCACTTCCGTGTAAAGGAGAGCGAGTGGACGGAGGACCTTGGGAAGTGGAACCAAGTAATGTGGAACCAAGCAAAGTTGATCCTAAGACAATGGCACTCACTGGAGTGTGAGAAGGTGGTGTCAATGAGTTGGCAAGACCAGGCACTCCCCCTAAGATAGAAGGGAGTTTTAGCAAGCGTCTAAAACGAAGGGGATTATGTGGGTCCCTTATGATGTCCAACTAGCTGAGTGAATGTGTGTGAATGGTGGTGAGAGTAATAAATAAGAAAGAGCCTTTGTTGCAATTTTTAAACTTAGCACGATATATATCTCAATCAAAATGTAATCAAAAGTGCATCATACATAAAGTAAAAGAAGCATATATGTGGATAAGGGGTTTTTTCCATGTGGGGAATCAAAGAAAACAAATGCTCGTGTCCTAAAAGACGTAGCATCCTTCCTCTCAAATAGCACTGGACCTTCCAATAATACTCAACAGTGGGGTCTAAAGTCACTGGAAGAGAAACTAGTGAAGGATGAAATAATCGGTTATAATGAGGGGTAAATGGGGCATATCCTAAAAGGGTTGGCGATATTTCCCAATAGCCACACAAAATCCGATCAAGGTGCAATTGCAGCCCACAATTTCCACCTGGGTAGATGTCCTAAAATTTGGTCACTAGGTACCTCGGTCAAAGTGCGACATCGGCCTAAGAAATGGGTCACGGGCTGGATCCCGTCCAAGAAGTGGGTGCCTCAAGGGGGGACACACAGAACAACCAGACCTCGGCCTTCAACCCTTCATGGGTATATCCCTACCTTATGGTGTTAGGAACACTTGACTTGGAGGATTTTCAGTTTCCTATTTGACAACTTCTATTGTTTTGACAATGAGAGAACCAGATAATGGGGATTTGTTTGGATGCCCATCCCTGAAATCCTACCTAGACTAAAAAAATTCTTTTGGCACCTCTTGTGGAGGAAAACTTAGTGAGTTTTTAGAAAAAAATTATATGTGGTTGTTTGAGAGATTGGGGGTGTGGACCAACCTCATTGAAATTAAATGGGAGTGGATAGTTTTGTCAAGAAAAGGGTGGGGTGTTTCAGAATCCCTTTGGAGGAAACTTACTTTGACCTCCACATTTCAAGAAGAAAACTATGTGAGTGATAAGTGACTTTTGTGTGTGAATGAGTGAAAGTGTGACAATGTTTTAATGAATTAGGTGTCACCTTGTTGCATGTGGACTTCGATTGGTCCTTACAAGTGTTGATTACCTAATTAACTAAATGTCTTTGGTACAACCTTGCATAATTCAAATGTCTCTAGGAAACTAGCATGTGGACATGTGGGTCCTTTACTATTCATTTAACTCCCTATTGTGATTTAATCTAAGAAAGCTAATTTCAGCACTATCCTATCTTTGTAGCATGTGTCCATGTATGGGCCCGTTACAATATTAAGATGTGTTTGAAAAATAAACTAAGAGGAGTCCCAAGAGGGGTTGTTGTCCTCTCCTAAAGGTTTTAGTCTTTTTAAGGGAGATGAAATTGTCCTACAATACCACAATCTTTTCGATTCTCAAGATGCTTTGGGCTTGAAGAGCATGCTAACCATTCTATCCAACTTCTAGTATCAATGCAAGTTTTATGTGATTTGCAAATGATTTCAACTTATACTTTTAGTCAAAGAAATCCATCCATGTGGAAAAATGAAAGAAAAAAGAGGAAACAATGATTTTAAACCCCCCTAAGTACCTATGTGTTTGACTAAAATCCTTTATATAAAGGGGGAACTAAGTGTGGTGCAGCATAAAACATGCATGAAATCACTTTTAAGAGGCTAGGGACCTTCCCCAAATAAAATCTTACAATGTGTGGTTTATGCCTGCAGTGTCACGGGTTTTCAATGTAAGGCCAGGCCTTGAACACTTGATACCTGAGACCGAAAGCGAGCTCTTGGTGGGTGAGCAGATCAATACTATGGCTTTTGGTGCATGTCTCTTTCATGAGCGTCACAATGGGCCAAGAAACCATGCACAATAGACACCTGGAGTGGTGAAAGAAAAGTTAGGATGGAATTCCCTCAAGTGAACTTGGGGTGGATGTTTTGGTCGGCAGATTGGGTCTTTACAAGTTAAATAAACCAAAGAAGAGATAGAAAAAACCCAAAATGGGGGTAGGAAATTGATACCTTTCCCGTTGGAGTCATAATCTGTTGAGCCTCTTCCGTCACCTTAGTGAGCAAAACAAAAGTGCTTGCAAGCTTAGTTGGTTGCTAAGCGAGGACAGCTGTAAAGGAAAGGATTAGAGAAAATATAAAAAGAGCAACTAAAATAAACTTAGAAATAAAATAACAATTAAACTAATGAGCATAGGGACATAAGGACAAAAGAAACAATGAGACCCATGTCACCAATGGTAAAGAGTTGATATCAGTGAAAAGAAAACACCAAGAAGAAACATGAGGTCCCTTCTTCCTCCAAAGGAGAGATAACGGACCCCCACAAATAAGCTCTTCTTACAACTTTGAATGAAAATGGTGAAAAGAATTCTTTGCTAATCCACTCAGGGGGTGAGATGGATTGCCCAATGTAATGGTGCTAGTATACTCTTGATGAGGAAAGAGGATTCCTTAGAGGAATAGTAGCGGCATAACTTCTTGATGAAATTCTTTGAAAAAATGAAGTGCACCCATGGTCTTTTATAGCACCTCTTTGAGGTATTATTCAACCAGCCTTTAGTGAGTGTGAAGAAGGCTAATTAGGGCATTTTAGGTCTTTGACTAGCCACTGAGTTGGATCCAGTCTAGATTTGAGTGTCAAATCAACTTGGAAACTGAACGAGAAGTGGATGGGAGGCCGACCCTCTCATAAATATTCGTTCTCACATGTGTGGATTTTTCAAGACCATAGTCACGCGTCGGTGAATGTGCACTTTTCTGCATTTTGTTTTCGCGTATTGCCTTGTGGCATGCAATGTGAGTCATAAAGCGCACTTTAATTTTGTCAGCGGTTGTATGGTTTTTTGACCTTTTGGAAATGATTTTGGTAATTTTTGTTCCATGGGTGACCTCATAGCTGTTTGGCGTGTTGAATTCTGTAACCATTTGCGGACGAAATTCGGTGATAACACAAAGTTTTGAATCATACCTTCCCAATCTGTGGTAATGAGCACATCTCCCTTGAAGAATTGCCAGGTTGATAGGGAATTGAGTGTCGGTGTGTTAATGAATACACCCACATTGTTTTAGAGAATGTCACTCCAAAGCCTCTTCACAGCTTTTCCGTGTGGTCCTTTGGGCAACCGGTATTATATATTACTTATGACTTCGCTTGTCTTGAAACCGCATTGATAGCAGGGGGTTCGACATTGGGTCGATCGTGATATTTATTTTATGTGTCCCCGACCATCTTTTTGGTGTGGATTTTAGGGTCTCATCCATTTCCAACAATCATTGTTCTGTTGGTAAAATTGTCTCAAAATCCGATAGGAAGGTTTCTAAAGAGTTCAGACCATCAAATATTAGATGCAAGTTACTCAATGTTGTGTCAGTCCAGTGAACTTCTCTAGTTAATCTAGCACATCTTCGGTAGATACTTCATACATCTAGTGTACTGAGTTCTCTAGTGCTTATTAAGATCACGATGGTACGTCTTGTCCCCACTCCTGGCTTAGATTCCCATCGGTTGTAGGTTTGATGTAATCTTGTTGTCACGGATTTGTTAGTTTGTAGATTTTCCAATTAGTATGTGTGATATTCTTCTTTGGCAGGCTGTGTATCACCGGACCTTCATCTGGATCTAAGGGTGAAATGACCCTAAATCCATCTCTTTAAAGTTCACACGTCTTTTCTTCAAATCAACAATAATTGGAATTGTTGAAGGCCCAATCAATTCTAAGAAAATAAATACCGAGTAAGGGCAGAGATCATCAACAATTTCAATTACCTCAAATGCGAAAAGGTTCTATCCATGGATTTCCATGGGGTTGTCTCCAATGGTCGAATGAATTTGTGACTGTTGATTATCCATCATAAGCTTGATAGGGGATTATATCAACTTCGGTTTTCCCATTATTTCCCAATATTGCTTCATCATGACGTGACCTTTGACCTTAATTCGAGGACCACATGGTCTATATCATACTCTCTATTTGAGCATTCAAGAGTAAACAATTCTTTATTTGTCCTTCTCTTCTTACCAATTTGATCTACTGCCCTATTCAGTAAGGGATATATCTTCCTATCTCATACTGCTTGATTAGGTTCTGTAATTCTTGCACAACATTCTCATCTGAATTAACTTAATACAAGTGTGTAAAAATTCAATGAGCTTACTAAACTCTTTTCCTCCTTTTGGCGAAATAGCCCGATCAAATGCCTATGGCATCCCATATTCTCTGATTTTTTGTTGTGTTTTGGAGGAAGAACCTTGATCTTCTTTGAACTCTTTCCTTTCTTCCTCAAGAAGTTTTGTCTTTCTTTCTTAGCACATCAAAATTTTGGGTCTTCTCCGCAACTTTCCTAATGCACGAGTCTTAGGTATGTGATATTTCCTTGGGTCATTCTATCCCCTCCTGTGAAGTAGCACCTCCGCGAGTAATAACAATGACTCTAGGAAATACGATCTACAAGGTTTGACATAGATCAATTGCACTTGTGGATTCATGCTGGGGTCTAAATGCTCTTTTGAAGCTTGGATGGTGACCACCGAAGTCCTCGATGACATGCTTAGAGTTGCAATAAGCGCAAAATTGTGCAATTCGACTTAATCCCTTGCTATATGTCTGACTTTGTGTGATTACTAGAAATTTATTTTTCCTCGACCCACTCGCCCATTCCTCCTCTAGTCCTCTTCCCTCTTTGTATCCGCAGAAGTGAGGATTGAAGTTTCCTCTTCTTGGGGAGTTATATTTCTCATTGTTCCCTTATTGATGTACTTCCACCTTGGATCTTGTATATGTCACTTGATCTTTCATGCATGAGATCATAATATCTGCAATCTCTATCGTCATGTCCTATTGATCTGAGAATGTGAAATGCCGTTTGTGGGTGTCGGAGCGTGTTATGCATGTAGCACTCACTAGGGGCGATGTTGATTTCATGCCGCGCAAGGTGGGTGACTTGCTTCAGGGCTCGAGCTCCATAAGCCAAGTATTCAGTGAATAGAGGTGATGTTCCTTGTCCGCTTGACCTTCGATGCATCGCGACACACCAGATGTCTTATCTTTTATATTTCTCTTATCTTTCTTCGTAGTCTTGGGCACAGCAGGGACAAACTAGTTTGTTGACTCAATATCTAACTCATACTTGAGATGGATTCTCCATGGGGGTTGATTCTAACTTCATAGAAATCTCCAATGCCTCATACTACAAATAAATCTTTTTTTGCATTAGGGGAACTCTGATATATGGTAGAAGAGAAATAATGAACCATTCCTTATTAATTACGCTCATCAAAGGGTTGATAAAGGTCATCTTCTGTGAGGGTCTTGAATCTCGTCGAACTCCTGGCAAGTTGACTGCACCTTTCTTGATCCTCTTCGGCTTTGTAAATACATTGGGACTCAGAGCTTAGGTTTCCCTAAACTCATGTCGATGCGTTCTTGATCTCATTCAATGGTTGGGGTTGTGCAAGTTCTTGGACAAGCTTCATTTACCAACTTAATGCGCGATCCCTTAGTGTGGTGTTAAATTGGTTTCTTTTAACAACTTTGTCGATAATATTTTTAATGTTCCATCTTGACCTCCACGGAACCAATGTTGATCAAGATCTTGAGATCCATCTCCTCTGAAGATGGGTAACCTGATTTCATCTGCCATTGATTTTCGTTGGTTTCTTGATTGAGTATGTGGTGGGATACTAGTAATAGTACTCTGAATATTTTGGTGGTTCTAACTACTCTGACAGCTAAGTTCTGTTGAGACAATAGGAATATTTATGTTACTTACTTCAGTAGTCTATGTAGTTCTTGGGGTTTCTGGCTCGTTTCGGTGAAGTTCTTTAGCTGCTTATTTCTCTGGCCCCATAGGTTTTGAATGTTCTTCGTCCTATCATATTTGCCTCTTCTCTACTATAGAAACCCTCTTTCCTATAGTTTTGCTTAAGGGTTCTGCTTATGAACCCTCAAAAATATACTCTTCCACTTCATATAATAAAACCACATTGTCGTTGTCGTTGTCTGATTTTTTGAACATTAGCCTTTCAAATCTTCTCAATCTTGTATCTTCAAGATGTTCTTCTCATGCAACATCTTGAGTCTTAACTTCTGGACTTGTAAAACTATTCCTATGGTCCTTTAAAGAAATATCTTTTAGCTTGGTTGTATGACTCTACTCAATCAACAGCAAACTCAGTGATATAACCTCCAATGATACTATCAAACCAATAATCTACAACTCTGGATACAACGTTATCAAATCTCTTAACCTTATTGATCAATGTCGATGTCCAAACTACATGAGATCTAGGTATTATCTCGAACTAGGTATCTACTAACCTATCTAATAACCACTCATGTGAATCTTGATGGATCCCTCCAAAAAATATCTTGTAAATGTCGGTAAAGATATATTTCCCCAACCAATCTTAATAATGCCATCAATGGGTTTCTTATTAAGGCTTGGTAGTCGCTTCTCTTGATCTTCTATCCACTTTTGAATCTATATCTTGATGAACCACCTTGACATTCCCTCACTAAGATTCATCCACAGAAACGGAACCATTTGTTGGCAGCAGGGGTAGACCAGGGGGTTCCCGACTCAAACCAACAATCCTAATAAACCCTTTGAAGCACATGCAGCGGAATCTGGAGTCTCACGCAAAGTAGCTATGGGGGGTTGTAGGAAGCATATGTCTACAATAAAGGGGACTATCAAGTGGATCTATTACAACAACAATACATCAGCCATCTATCATTCAGCTAGATAGATCTATCCTTCACAACAATAGATATGATCTAATACAATAAAAGTGATGGCGTACAACAACAATGGAATCCAAATCATGAATCACACAGAACAACAGGATGTACGCTGGTTGGCCTCTCTCTGGACTGTATTACCTCGTGCTTATGATTCATTAAGATTCTTATATGTTCTCGACTAGCGATTCTCTTTCTTCTCTCTTTCTCTCCTCTTCACATACACCCGAATTTTCGCGGGGACTTGATATTACATAGCATAAGATGTTACAATGCAGAAGGATTCCTCTCTCATCACTTCTCTCTTAGCCTGTTGTAATGATCTCTCACAATACTATAGCTAGATCAACAACAATATTATGCTGCCGGAATTATAGCCGAATAGGCCCTTTAGACCTCTATTTATAAATTACAACACCTCACCGACAACCTTAGGCTGAAACCCTAGGTGCCAAAACCCTAAAAAACAAAACCTAGGTGTCCCTAAAACCCTAGGTCAACCGATACCTTTTTCTAGAGTTGAAGCTGTCTTTCCTTCCTTCTCCACCTTGATTGCTCCAAAGCATCAATGGTGGATTTTCCCTTGTTAGGGAGTTGTCCATGATCCCTTTTCCTTCTTGATCTGTCATCCTTGATCTCCTCATCAATGACTTTATTTCTTGGGCTTCACTCCATGTATTGCTCTTTTTTCTTACTTTGACCCAGTGATAATCACTATGTCTCCCATGAAGTTCACTTTCCACCTTTTCTTCCTTTCTTGATATCCACTTCCTTCCATAACCAAGGGCCAACACAATTCTTTATAAGTCACTATGAAAATATCCCAATCATGTTGCTATCAAGCGGTCGTCTGACTGACTTGGAGTGAGTGTGAATTCTTACTAGGCCCAAGCACAAACAGGGTGAAGGAACAATTAATACTTTCAACCCAAAGTTGAGGGTCGTAATACAGAAGGAAGAAAATGAGAAGAAGGAAAAGCGTGATGAATAGGATAAAACTTTCACATATGGTCTTTTATCGCATGTCAGGAATAGTCGAGCGAATGTATGGAGATTACGAGAAAAGGATGAAGAATAAAGGGAAGAAAAATGAATCACATGGAGATGATGATGCTTTGGTAAACCAGGGGGCTGGAAGAGATCCTCCTAAGCCTCCATCTTCACCGCCGATTTCCTTTTTCTTCCCTCTGAGCATTCTCATCATTGATCATTGGCCATAAAGACTCTTTTAGGAAACCATTATTAAATCTTGATGTAAAATTTTCTTTACCTATATTTAATGGAGATGTCAATCGAGAGAAAAGCTAGATAATTGGATCGGCCGAGTTGAAGTGTATTGTCATGTTAAACATATTGATGAAGAGGTTAAAGTGCAACTAGCTTCTCTTAGGTTGGAAGGCATTGCTCTTGTATGGTGGGAGATAAAAATTCAAGACAAAGAAAGTGTGGTAATCTTCTTTCATCATGTTCATAATTTAAATCAGCGATAAAGAAACAATTTTATCCAAGATTGGGTTAGTTACATAAAGAAATGATGGAATGGAAAACTTTAAAGAAGGAATAAAGGTCAAACCTGAGTTTCGGGCAATTTAGGAAGAAAGCTCTTGTATTGAACATTCGCCTTTGATTCTTATGAAACTTTAATGAAGTATATATTGGTGCACTTCACAGTTAATTCATCACCCGTTGCTTTTCTCTTGTTTAACCCCATAGTCTTGATGAAGTTTGTGTACAATCCACTCACCTCGAGAATTAAGGGGAAACGCATGTTCAAGAAGATCCCACAAAGAAAGAAACCTTCAATTTCCACAAAATACTTTTAAAAGTTTAAAAGGAGGACAAGAAGGCCATTCACGATGATGAGAGAGAAGGAAAACCATCTTGTACTCATTGCAAGAAAGAGATCATGATGAGAACAACTGTTGGAAGCGCATCGAAAAGAAATCGAAAGCGATTCGTGGAAAGTGGAAGACAAAGATCGTTGCTACGATGCAACAAGATCTTGGTTCTGATTCAAGAGATGAAGGAAAGATCCCAATGGTTGGATTACAAGGTAAAGATTCTCTTCATGCTAGTTCTAGTTCCGATGATGAATCTCATGTTGATGAATGAAGAGGAATGAGTTATTTCATATAAAGTTGTATCTAAACATACTAATATAGATACATTATTTGATCACGGTTCCCAAGTAAACTTAAAATCTGAAGCACTTGTCAAAAAAAATGGGTCTTAGCTTAGGAAACCACATCACGAAGCCTTATCCTCTTGGTTGGGTATGTGATAAAGATTCTTAAAGAAAAACTTAATGTCACCCGAGAAGATGTAGGATCATATTATTTGCTATTGCTTCAAAAGTTGATGATGAAATGAACTTAGATGTTGTACCATGATATATGTGGCATAGTGTTAGGAAGTCCTCATCTTTATGATAGAAAAGTCTTCTTCTCCATGAGAACAAATACCACCTTACTAAAGGGAGTGGAATATATTGTTAGAGTTCACAACTTGAGGGTAAATACAACACTTGTTGGTGTGAGGGCAAATGAAAATACTCATAAACACTAATAAAGAGATATGTACTCATGTTCATCAAAAGAGAAAGATGTTGGAACATCCCACACTTTCCAAGGGTGTGATCCATCTCATAAAAAATAAATTAATTGATATTGTTTCTAAGTATGATTGATATTTTTTAGGAACTGAAGAGTTACCCCCTAAGAATTCAACATGAGACCATCTTCCCGGTGAGATTCTCCCCTTCTAATGTGGGCATGTATAGGACGTCAGTTGTGGAGATAATGGGCAGATCAGAAAGAAGGTCTGAGCTTTTGGATCAAGGGGTCATCAATCCTAGTTCATGTCCTTTGTATCTTTGATCATGATGGTGCCAAAGAAAGATGGCACATGGTGAATGAGTGTCAATTATCGGGTTTTAAATAAAATCATGGTGAAAAATCGATACCCTCTTCCCTCGTATAGATGATTTACTTGATGAATTGAAGAATGTAATTTATTTCACTAAGTTGGATTTGTCGATTGAATATCATCAAATCAAAGTCCATGAAGAGGATGCATGGAAAACTTCCTTAAAAACCAAACAAGGATTTTTTGAATGGTTGGTGTAATAGTTTGGGATTTATGTGCTACGGCAACTTTTATGTGTGATGGATGATGTATTCAGGACTTTCCTATATGACTTTTTTATTGTATATTTAGAGCCGAGTATTGTTTTTTAGCTGGACTTGGGATGAACATGTGAGTAATGTAAATAAATTATTGGATACTTTGAAAAGGAAAAAGTTGTATGTAAATTATCTAAGTAATAATTTGGCAAGTACTTGTACTTAGGTCATATTGTGGGAGGACAATTGAAAAGTGGTCCTTCAAAATTGATGTAATTGTAAAAATAGCTTCTCGTAAAAGTGTAACTTACAATTCAAATCTTCTTAAGAATCTTGATCGATATTGGAGAATTCATTCTAACTTATATTTTATAATGAGTCCTTTGCATAAACAACTAGTGTCCAAAGTACTTTTAGTGGGAAGGAAAAAGAAACAAAAATTTCAATATTTTTGAAGGAAGATGATTACCACCGGTATTATCCTTTGTAGAATCTTCAACATCCTTTTGAGGTCGAGACATATTCTAGCAGATACGCCATGGGTGCAATATTGATGTGCAATGCTCGTACTTCTATATGTTACCACTCTAAAACTTTTAACCAAAGTTGTTGATAACTATCCTACATATGATAAAAAGAGTTGTATGCATTAGTCGAGCATAAAGAAATGGAAGTACTACTTGTTAAGGAAAGGAAACAATCATATACACATATCATCAACCCTTGATGCATCTTCCAAGAATAAAAAAGACCAAGTACAACAATCACCACAAGTGGATATTGTTTCTACAACAATTTCATTTTGGTAATCAAGTACAAAAAAAATGGTACAAACATATGAATTAGATGATATGCTTTCTGGACTACTCTATTGTTGTATTGTCTTTGAAGAATACTGCTTTATCTCATGATAGCTATGTAGAACAATATTCCAGTGATGAATATTTTAAAGAATTATATGTGAAGCTAACCCTTGGTGCACAAATATAGAACTATTGTGCAATAGGAAAACTACTCTACCATCTCGGAGAAAGCTATGTATTCCTACAGAGTGGTGAGTCCATGTGTCTGAGAAAAGATGCGCTACTCTTGTGTCTAGGCATTTTTGGATAGGAAAAACTATGGCTCATTTGCAAGGTTTTTGCGGCCTCAAATGAAAGAAATTGGCAACTAAATATGTAAAGGGTGTGTGATGTGTTCTAATTATAAGCCCACTAATAAGCGGGCTATACTCACCACATTCTGTTCCATCCCATCCATGGAAAGTATATCCATGGATTTTAGGGGGTTTACCAATGAACAAGGGGGTCATGATTATTTGTATGTGGTAGTGTATAGGTTTAGAAATATGTGTATCTTTATTCCATGTAAAAATAAGATCACTATTGAGGATACTGTTAATATCTTCTTTCATCATGTTTGGAGTTCACTTTTGGATTACCCACATATATTGTCTCAGATCAAGATACTCAAATTCACATGAGGACTTTTGGACTAGATTGTTGAGAATGATGGACACAAAATTGAAGAGAAGCACTACTTTCCATCCCTGAGCCAGGTAGACATATAAGAGGTGGTAAAAGCAGACAATGTTACTTTTGCTTGAGAACTCTGCGGCAAAGCGTCCCAAGTTATGGGATGAACATATGCCTTAACACAACATATTACACAAGTTACATTCATTCACTCAGAGTTCACCTTTTGATACGTGTTTTGGGTACCTACCAAGGTTCCTTTGGACTTGATGTATGGGACTATATTCGATGTGAATGAAGAACGAACAAAGAATAGATCCCACAAGTTCATCAGAGAGGATCAGTGAATACACAAAGGTCCGGGAAACGATTGGAGAAGCTTTAAGCACACAATATAAAAAGGCTTGGCATGACAAGAAAATGGTTGATCATCGGTTCCAAGTTGGAGACCAGGTATGTCTTCACAGCCATGAAAGGAGAGATTGAAGGGTGAAGGAAAGAAATAAGCCCATTCATTATGGACCCTTCACTATCTTGGAGAAGAGTGGTACCAATTCTTTTCATGCGGATTTTTCCACCTTATATGCTGATTTACTCGATTGTGAAGGACGTTGAGAACTTGAAATTTTTTTAGCCTCTCATGATCATGGATAGAGATAAGGAAGTTTCAATACCTTTAGTTGATGAATTTTCACACGAGTAATTGGATGAGCTACAAGAATATATCATCTTGGATAGGAGGACAAAAGGACTTCACATGATGTTGATTATCTTGAGTAGGCTTAAAAGGAACACATCCAAGCAAGGAAAAGTGGATTAGAAGGAAAACCTGAGGGGACTCTTCCCTCATAACATTGATTGATGAAATCTTTTGGTGGTCCCAAAATATCTCTCGGTGGGAAGGCGTGATCAAAAAGGATCCGGATAAAATCTAGAATATTTCAAGAACTCTGAGAGGCAACAGAATACTTGAGTGGCTCCAATAGAGAAAGGGAAAATTTAACGTTCCCAAAATTCATTGAAAATAAATGATTTCAATGAAAGAAGCTGGCGTTGAAATATTTCTAATGGACCAAACGTCTTGTCAAACCGAGTTATGGATTGAAATATATTCGTGTTCAAAGTTTGGTCAACTAGCCCAACAGTGGGGATGATGTCAGCATCCATACTACTAACATCATCATCCATACAACATGTGGAAGAAGCAGGGAAGTGACATGTGTTATGTTTATTTCAGCATGATGGCATGGTAGTAGCACCGAGGTTTTCCACATGTCACACAGTTGTGGTTACTCAAAAAATGCGTGGACCGATTGGGCGTTCCATGTGGCAGTTTGTACATTCCATATGGTTGATGTGGCATCTTTGAGAATTAGCGATGTGGTGTGATGACTTGGCATGGGGCAAGGTGTTCCAATGAGAGGCTTCCATGTGTTGCCCAATGAAACATAGCGTGGCAATTTTGAAAATGAAAATTGGCCGGAGTCCATGGAAATCTAGCGGTCCGTAACTTTAGAAACAAGTTGAAAGAGGTTCTAGTGACACCACTAAAGTTAGTGAGTTCCACTTGGTACATCCACCCACATTTAATATTAAAAGGTGCATTCCACCCAGCCATGGAAGGAGGAGAGCCGCGGGCCATATGACTATGGGCATGTGAATTTGAGAATTAGTATGCGTCATTATTACGAGGTTGCGGAGGCACAAGAAATGCGAGAACCAATTCTTCTTGGGCTGGGGTTGCTAAGTGGGATTGAGATTAATGGGCGGTCATTTTTGGAGTAATTGACGCCACGAATTCAATGGTGTTTTGTTTTACGATCACGAGCATTATTCTGAAACGATTCTAGAATAAGGTATATTATGTATTTTACCAAATTATTTTATCTGAGCATTATTTCTGCAGCTTGATTTCAGAATGAGGTATACTTATGTATTTTACCAAATTATTTTGCTAAGTTAATGAAAGAGCCTACCCATTTGAGAGCAGGACCCGGAGACGTATTCCACCAGGGACCAACTTCGTTATCAATTTTTTGTGTTCAGATCTGATGCTTATGTCTCTTCATTTTGTGTTTTCCCTTATTTAATGGTGCACTTTAATTTGTGCTCATTTAGTACAATTCTTTATAAGTCATGATGAAAAGATCCTAAATCAGGTGTTATCGGAGTTTTCTCATCAGTGTTTCTCATAATGCAAACTTCTCATTACTCTTAATCATAACCGGTGAAATCCAATCGTTATGTAGTCTAACCGGAACCTAAGGTTCTTATCCCATCCTTCCACTTTCTTTGACCTTTCAATGGTCGTAATTTCTTTGTCCACAATCAAATGGTTGTCGCTACTTCTCTTGGCTTTGAGGATCAAATTTCCTCGTTAGATCTGGACTCCCCAAATTGAAAGGTCTCGGAGTTTCAGGACCTAAAACTCCAACACCATCTACACGATCTATGGTCCTCGAAGACTCAGACCCTGATCTCCAACAATGATCCACTAATCCCCGACCAATAGTCAGGATTAAATCTCTGGGCCACCACACAATTCCTGACTGACGGTTGTGATGAGACCTAGATATCCTCGTACTTATTTGGTCACAATGACTAATCCATCGATCATGAATTAATCTTGCATTGATATCTATGGTCCACACTCTTTCAACATAGTGGATTTTTAACACTTGGCCATTGTGCTTAATATTCAGTCGAGAATGCTCCTGAAATATATCAATGGTGAGCGTTTCTTTGCGACTTATGGGAGTCCTTCGACATGGAAGTCGATATAAGGAAAAAGGAATATTATTTGATTCCTTTGCTTCGGAGTAAAATAAAAGGGTGATTTTTTTCAATCTAACGGGAACGGCTCCGAGAGGGAATATTATTCTATATGCATGGTTGATTTGGACCCATAGTATGTGTGCCACGTGTCACCGTGATTTGTGACTTTCATAGACCTCATGTTGCATACGAATTTTGAAACTTATCACCATCTGATTGGGCCATGTATCCTTGCTTATGTGGTCCTATTGTAATCTATCACATCCTAGTTCAAAAGGAATATTCTTCGATACTTTGTCTTCAGAGCGATGCCACTTCCACATTCTTCAACTCTCCAAAGAGATGGTATGGAATGGAATATTCTTCAATTCTTTGTCTTCGAAGCAATGCCACTTCCAAATTCTTCAGCTCTCTGAACATATGGTATCAAAGAGGAATATTCTTTTTTGATACTTCAATTTTGGAGTGGGACTCCAAATACCTTCCTCTTAACATCAATCAATAGTCACCACATTTTACCTTTCTAAATAGGGTATTGAAGAGGAATATTATGTTTTGATACTCTGATTTTAGAGTGTTAAAGAAACTCCTTTCCATTGGACTCTGAATAGCTTCCTTTGAACACCAATCAATAATCACCATGTGTTACCTACAGATTCATCAATCAAGATCACTCTGATTTAATCTTTATCCTTGTTCTAGTCATGGATGATTTTAGGGGCTAAATTTCGCTCATGGGCTAATTTTCCATGGTTTTTCCAAAAACGAGATTCGCTATTTTAAAAATGATTCGCCCAAATTCTATAGGATAAAATTATTTTACTTTAAAAATCGCCAAAAGTTTATAAAAAATATATAAAATCCTCAGATATTTGAATATTTTTACAAAAATATCGCCAATCATTTATAGTTGGCATATGAAGGGTTAATAATATTCACCAAGGTTTTTACATTTTAAAATAAATTTCCATCCTTAAAATCATCCCTAGTTCTAGTCCTACTTCCGGTCACGATTACTTGAAGTCCTCCACCGTTCTTCTAGTCCTGCTTCAGGCCCACTCTTCCTTTATATGGTGTGCTCCTTCTTGACCCTGAATGGTTATATGGTTCCCAATAAATATCCAACGGTTGAGAGCTTACTTTAATTTCCTCCTCAAAATCTGATGACTCTTATTTAATCCCTTCTCCATCTATGATTATGGCTTGATCCAACTGTCCATAATGCTACTACTCTAGATCTGATGGTTGAGATTTAATTCCTCCCAAACTCTGACTTCACCTCAATCTAATGGTTGACATATTTTCAGACTGTAACAGAGTTTCCTTACGATTCTTGAAGGGTTTTAGTGATCTTCTTTCTAATCTGTACATCACTATTTCTCCTGATATTTTTAACAACTTGGCTTTTGTATTCTTTTATGTAATGATCTTCAGTCACTACCCTTCCTTAATTCCTTGTTCTTTTTACTCCGTCTATACATGGATTCTCTGGATTCTACCTCTCCTGAGGTTTAGGAACATATCTCACTATTGATCCTATCGTGATCAACAGTGATCATGAATTTATTCTTCCCCAAGGTTATCTTCCTCTGCCCCAAGGTGGTCTTCCTTTTTCTTTGATTATTGTACATGTTTGATTCATGTTGCCATCAATGACAATACACAATCAATAATGCCAACAATATCCCCATTTGGCATTGAGGGAAACATATCTGTAAAACAAATACTTTTTCTCCCCCTATCATTGATCACATTTTCAAGTTGGAGGATTGAACTTTTACTTATATCAAATACTAATACCAAATTTGTTTTACTATTTTTCTCCCCTTTTGAAAACAATGACAAAGAGTTAAACTTTTATTGCTTTTCTCCCCCTGTGAATGTGACAGTTGTTATCTCAATCTCTTAGGATTTTGTGTTCAAATAGGTAGTCTTATTGATACCATTTTTTGTAATTATCAAGTCTTTTAAACTTAATCCATTGAATTCCTCATTTCATGACCAAGTTAAATACTCCCCCTGAGTTTATACTATTTCATAGGGTTTTAATGTCTTATCCTTTGTCCTAAAGGACAAGGGTGTGAATCTTACTGATATTCTTGATCTGTTTTTTTATTATTATTCATATTCTGATCTTTCACAGGAATACCATTGATTGATACCAATTAATTTAATTTCCATTCTTCAACCAATTTAATATCTTATTCACAGTCCTTCGACTCTGTAGAAACTAACTTCAACTTTTGTTCCCAAGAAATAAGATTGAATTGATCCTTTCATCTATTGTTTGTACTGATTCCTCAAATACTTAAAACACGCTTTATTTTGTCATGATATCTAGGCTATAATCCTCTTCTAACCAGACGGACACACTCCATATTATTAATCATGTTTTCCCTTCTTTAAAGAGTGTGCCAAGATTTATACAAATGTTTGTTCAAGAACTACCTTTACTTCCTTCCGACTGCTTCCAATTTATTCATTATGCTAGTCCTCTTTACAAGTTTTTCATTTTTTTGGAAATACCTCGTTGGGTTTAGATCATACCATAATTTAGTAGTATTTTGTAGTACTTACACCAAATCATGCTGTAAAAAATCCTTCCTCCTTCCTTTTATTCATATTTTCCGTTGAGGGAAAATTTAGTAGTTCATGAAAATAACATTGGAAAACTTCCAATATTTTCATTGCTCAATTCTTCTTATTGATATTGTATTGAAGATTCATCATTATCATCACTGTTATGTGTAAGTGAAACTTATTCATTTTCTTCTTTGGAATTTTTTTTTGCATTTTTATTTCATTGCTTAATGTACTCTTGATCTTCATGATATCGCTAGGCTCTGCTATTGTGTCATATTCTTCTTTAGGAAATGTCATTTCCTGAGTTTGATCAATTTCGTATTCAAACCTCTGAATTTCACATTCCTTATTAGGAACTTCACCCATCATGCTCTTGTTATCAATTTCTTCATTTTCAGGTGCCAAATAATCTTTCTTGCTTTATATTTCATATTTTTCTTCTCCATACCTTTTCATGAGATATTTTGTTTGTTGGATCTTTCTTTTCTAAATTTATCCTTTGATATTTTTCATTTCTTCTTTTCTTCCAACCTTCATTATATTTTCTTCCTTACTTGTATGAATTATTTCTCATGGATTGAATTCTTGATTTTTTTCATTTTTGGGATTTGTGACCAATCCTATCATAGTTGTAACATCTCATTGTATGAAAAAACTTTGTTGTGTGGCCAACATAATTGCATCTACAACATCGCATTAAGTTATTGGACCTTCTTGAATTTTTATTTTCAAGACTCTTGCATTCCAATTCTTTGTGACCAAAGTTATTACAAGAAAAGAAATAATCATTGAAGGTGTTTCCATACTTGAGTCTGTTGTGACATGAGAAGTCTGTCTTTTGATATGTTTCTTTTTTTTGTCTTTTATAGCTTCCTTCCATGACAAAGTTCATGGTTTATTTTAGGTTTCTGATTGTACCTTTTTATTTTGAGGAGTATGATCCTTTATCATGTTTTTGAATGGTGCTCCATTTTCCACCTTCTTTCTTACTGTATCCAAGACCAGTTTTGTCATCAGTTGGTCTTTGACTGTTCCAGATCCTATCTAGGATAGTTGAGCTATTATGGAATTTGAAAATTTCTTTTGTCTTTCCATTATTCTTTTTGAGGTTGATAACTTCCATTTCTAACATGTGACATGTTTCTTCCTTTTTACTCAACTGAATCTTCAAGGCTTCTTCTTTTTCCTAACTTCTTCAATTTCAGTCATTAGTTTGATAACCATTTCTTCTGTATCATCCAATACTTCTATGTAGTTATTGGTTTTGTCATATTTCTTTGATTCTTCTATATATTTTGTTAGATAAAAAACTTCATTATTCAATCTTTTGATTTCTTCCTTTTTTTCTAGTTGAATCCTTTTGAGGTTGATGGCTTCCAATTCCAACAAGTGACATGATTCTTCCTTTTTAGTTAATTGGATC
>SNQJ01S0130577.1:3586-25769 GCA_010110895.2 Picea sitchensis
TCTCCTTAGGCTTGAGGAAAGGCTAAAGGGTTGGGACAAATGGATTTGGCAAATGGGCAGAGTTTCTTCGCTATCTTTTTTCCTTCTCCAAATAGTACCCCTACCCCTTCTTTTATAGGCTAGAAGGAGCTAGAGTTTTGGAAAAACTCTCGGCCATGCATGGCTGGGAGTTTCAGTTAACTGACCGATAGCTTTTTGTCCCATCGACAACTTTCCTATTTTTGAGTTTTGTTAGGTAAACGCGAGCTGTAGTAGGCCTGCCAGCGTTCAAACGCGTGCAGTAGTGGGTTAGGGCGCGTTTGACTTTACCTAAGAGGATTTTTGAAAAGGTTGTTCATCATATGTTTTGGCAATGAAGGGATATGAGTTGGCCTGATGCCAGGTAAGCATGTGTGGTGCAATTTAGGGTTATAACAATGTAACAAGCTCTACTTCCTATATCTGGATCCTCTTTCAGATCTCAAGCTACCTTGGTTCCTCTACCAGTTGCTTCCTAAACTCATGGTCTGAATGTGCTTTAGGTTTACTCAGTTAAGATGAAACTCTAGCAGTTGTTATGTTTGTGAAAACATGATTTGGGTTGGCAAACTTTTTTATTTTTTATATTCAACCGCCAATCAAAGATAAATCCAACACCATTAGCCCCAACCCATGTTTATGCACCCAATTTTGTGTTGACTAAAGGAATACCTATGCAATTGATTTGTGGAGTTATCATTGGTGCTATGTTCATTAGCTATTACACTTATTTATGCCCTCATTAACAATGTGGTTCATCTAAGGGGTTCTAAGAGGTAATGAGTTAGGTAATGATTTAGGCTATTTTAGGTTAATATATGATAGGTTAGGATAGGTTGGGTAAGGTTTCGATAGGGAATCCTAAGATAGGGTAGGTTAGTTTATGTTAAGGTAAGCTATGGTGGGGTATGATATATTAGAGTAAGATAGGTTATGTTAGGCTAGGGTGGTGAAATCTAGTCTAGGTAAGGTAGGTTAGGCTAAGACATTCTAGTTTAGGATTAGATATGATAAGTTACTCTAGCTTAGTGGAGGCGATGGTAGTATATCTTGACAACCTTGACAACAACAAACCCATGATGAAATATTGGTGCATATATTATAGTAGAACAACCACATCCATGACTAGGTGAAAGTCTTGAAAACATAATACTATATAAGAGATAATATTAGATAAGATAAGAAAATTTTATTATTGTGAAAAATAGTCACCACAAAAAGGTTGATGGGACTACTGAGTACAATATTGTGTAGAAATCCAAAACTAAGTGAAAGCAACGATGACCTTCATATTCCACAAATGATGGACTAGGTAAAATGTCATAAATGACTACAAATTGTTGAGGTAATGACCATCATGCATGCAATCTGGGCTATCAATCTCATTTTCCATCCAAAAACAAAAATCCTCTAATCTTTGAACAACACAACCACTCTTATTTAATTTGACGTTCCCTTTCCCTCGATTTGGAGTATGCTAATTACCACTATGTGTGGGATCATGCTAACTGAGAACCGTTGATCTGCTACAATGTAAACTATCAGATCCGTGCTGATAAATACCACTATGTGTGATCCTCCATAATTCTAGACCTGCACCACATGATTGTAGAGATAGGTTAGTTTTATACCAAAAAGCATATTTTTCTAGCTAGCCTTAGGTAATTATTTGACACACAAAATATAAGATTCACGAAGCAGATAAACTTTACAACTTACACAATTATTTGAGAGCAAATTCATTTATAGGAAACTTGAATGGATTTCACAAGCTCGGTCACATCTACAAAAAATAACTATAATGAGCCTTTAAAAACAATAAATAAATTAAATGGAGAAGGTAGAAAATTTAACATATAGATTTCATACCTTGCACTTGTCCCAAATCCACCTTCAGAAACATCATATCTCCTATGTTTTCTACTTAGCTCTGCTTCTCTTATCACTCTACGAAGCTCAATTGTTTTTGGAAGTTGGTGATTCCTCTTAAATCCAACCATTTTACGCCTATACAATTCTTGAACCATTTGCACAAGAACATATGAATGATTGGAATCCCCTCCTTTTTGTGTGTATCTATGGTAAATAGTACGAGCTAGCTTATTTGATTTCTCCATACCCTATGTACCCCAAATGGCCAAGTTTCCATATTTTTTCTACAAATCATGGCTCGTGTGCAAATAATTGATGCTACAAACATATGTAGTTCAATCTATCTTAGATTACCAAACAAATGTACCAATTGATGTTAATTTACAAGAATAGTATGTAAAGTAAAGAGAAGTACAAAGGAAAGTACTAGTGGGATGAAAATTAATATGCATACCATATAATGTGTCAGATGAATCTCTCCCCAAGCTTCTTTTATTGCTCTTATGAAGTTTGTAACAATTTTTTGAAAGGTTGTTGCATCACCTTCAATGATTTTTTCCTTATCCATCAACATAAATAAAGATGAAAGTGACCTCCAAGTAGGTTTCTTCTTTCTAGCTGATTCACAACCTCCACTAGTGCGATCATCTTCTGGATCAATCAAGTCTTCATAAAATACCAAACATCCATGTCCACATTTATTTTCAAAAAAATGACGCGCCTTGACACCTGACATTAATGGATTTGCTGGTAGATTACCTCTTTTACCTAACCTCTTAATATATTTTTCAATTTTAATATTTCCACCATGCAAACCTGCGTTTGAAAGAACTTGTTCAATTGCCTCAATCAAATTTTTACTTTCTTCTTTTGGGATTTTGTTTCAAACAAAAAAAATAGATAAATACACCATCTTATCAACGATTCTCACAAATGAATGAAAAGTGCACATGTGCACCCTATTCAAAGGTACATGAAGTATTGCATCTATATTTGGATCAAGTTGATCACGATCATGAGGAAGGTGTTGAGGACAATTCAAGATACCACTATTCCAACTTCAATCTTTTTGTTTTTTTTTCATGCAATATAAGCAACTGTGTGTTGCATTTGCAACATGAGAAATGTTGTACATACACTTGAGAGTTTTTAAAACAGCGACAAGATTCTATTCCACAAAATATGAACCATATTCTCCACATATAATTTTTCCCCTACAACATGTTAAGACATAATTAATTGTAAAGATGTTTGGCTGAAAAAAATTTCAAGGACTCATGGGACTCCTTGTTGACACAAAAAATTTCCCAACCAAAAAACGTGATCTGCAGATTGAACTTGAAAATATTTATCACTTGTCTTATCAAGGCGTGGATCTAATGCATGATTCATTAATGTGATTGAAACTCTTTCATATTTTTCACCGTTGACTAACTCCATCTCATCCAATTTTAGGACAACAATCAACTTCCCACATGTCTCCTCAATAGACATGTCATAGTACCTCACCATCAGCTGTAATACTCGTTCTAAATCACACCATAAGTTATTTTTTTAACTAATGGAATAATTTCAATTGATACTTTCTTTTTACTCTTACTTTCAAATTCATGCACTGCTTCTAATTAGTATGCATCTCCCATTGAATCAACAATTTTTTTGTTTTGTAGTGCACACTCTTTCTTCACATGAAAAGGGCGAGGAACCAAAATCTTCTTAATGCCACAATTCAACATTCACTCTCTTATACATTTAAAAAGATTTTCATATGCTTCCCTATTGATCCCTCTATCATCAAAAACTCCTTGAACATCCTTTACATCAATTTTTAAGTTTGCAATTAATTGGTTAACTACTTCTTTCCTCAAATCATCAAATTCTGGGTCTTTGAGCATTGCTTTAATGCCACTTTTCTTTAACACAGTTTTTCACAAATCCAAAAAACTAGTGTAAGTTGGATCTAATATGGTCTTCAACCCAAAAACTCTTTTTCTAAAGGCACCTCCCCTCTTTTACAAACATTATATTGGTTTTATATCTTTTGATCTAAATGTTAACTCCATTGCAATTTTCTTTAACATAGAGAGTCTATTTTGGAGACGAGAGATATCAGCTTTCAACTTCTCAATTTCTTTTCATAAGTTGGATTTGACTTCAAGCAATTTGTCCACATGTATTTGACTAAACATTTCTATTGTTTAGTTCAATCTCATGTTTTCATGATACTGAATCATATTTGAGTGATGGAGTTGTTGTAATTGGATATTAAGATATTGAATTTTCTATTCAAGGGAAATGCAGTTACCTTCCAAGTTTTTACAATATCCTAGAAGAACACATTTTCCATGGCATACATACTGGTATAGTCCCATTATTGTTTTGAAATCAGGATGAGAGTTGGACATTAGGTCAATTGGATAGAGTTTTCCTTTACCCAAAGATCCAAATTTTTAGCTCCGACTTCCCTTAATGCATTGTAATCAATGTTAGTGACCACTTTTTTATTTTGTTTCTAGATCGACGCCATATCCTTACTTAAATTTATACGGGTAACATGGTTATAGTTTCTTACAACATTTGTATGTTTCGGAGAGTCCTGCAAACTACTAAGATTATGAATATCAAAATGTATTGGAAAATACCAAAATGAGAAAATCAAAGTTTCACTTTGGAACAATTTGGGAGACCTTCTAAGGAAAATATATATTTTTTTAGATATTGAGGCATACCTCAAAGCTGTTAGGAATATTTTAGGATATGGTACATCCAACTAATCTTATATGTTTTCATCTAAATACAACATAAATTAAAAACTAGTCAGTAGAATATATGAAACCGGTCTTACAACAACAAACAATCTTAAAAATCTCCTTCTAGCCTAGGCCTGTTTATTTTTCTATTTAGATGATGAACTTGAAGAGTATCCCTTTTGTATCTCTGATGAACTTGAATTGTATCCTTTTTGTATCTCTGATGAACTTGAAGCGTAATCTTTGGCCCATCATGTATCCTTTTTGTTGGTGATGTTTAAGCTTTGTGGCCTTTTGGTGCATGTGACTGCATTGATGGATATAAAGGTCCTATTGGTGATCCACAATAAGTGCATTTGGAATTGAGTTAAACACTTTATTCACCTATTTGTGCACTCGAGCTATGTGCTCCATCTCCTCCAATGTGCCATTCAAATATTTTCTCACCCAACTATGTAGGCCATCAAACTACATGTAGAATTCTACTTATACTCTAATCTTGGGCATATAATCCAACATTCCCTCACATGGATACTTTAAAGGTACAAATTCTCATGCCATGAAAAGGTTGAGCCAGATTGAAAACAAGGGTAAGAATGCTTATAAATATCAACGTTTTCTAGGAGTATCCATGGTAGTAACAATAGTAAGAATAGTAGGGGGATTTGCAACAATGACTTTTGGAGACCCTTAAGGAAGTAGGGATGAATGATCAACATGTTTTTTAAGTTTATCAAGTACCAACAAAACTATAGAAATAACTGAATCAAGGGAACACCTATGTGAAGTAGAGGCAATTAAGTACGAATACTCAACTGTATCCCTCAAACCAATAGGTATATGGTCAAAAAGTTTACCACAACCATAAATTTATGCAGCTGGCTCAAACTCCCAAGAGGGTTTCAGATCTGGTGCAGTAGCATGGGTATCATTATTTACTTGTCATATGCCAAGATGAGGTCACAAAGACAAAAGAAAGGTAAATAATGAGAGTCTCGGTAGAATGTCGATATCCCATACACAAATAACATGCTTATGCAAGTTTCCCAAACTCTTCAAAATAAACATCAAAATGTAAAAAAAATCTAGTCTTCTTTCTTCGACCACCTATCCAAGTGTTTATATTTGGGCCTCTTCTTCTTTTCCCTAAGAATGACCTATTCACAAAAATTTAATACTCCATACAATCACAACTAAATATCCTATCCATGACACTTATCAACAAGATCCGTGCTTAAATCAAATCATGCATGTAGAATAATCAATAAAGTTGGGTTTCCAACCACAAATTAAGACAAAGCAAGCCTTAATGCATTCGATTAGTTAAGGGAAATGAAAAGGAGTAAATTGAGTTTGAGGCAATGGTATTTTTCTCACTATCAAGGCTAAAGCCATAATTTATATATTCCCAATCAACTAAAACAACCAACTAAACTTCTACATCCAAGAATACAACTTTATACAGCCTCATCATAAACCAATCAGGACTTAATGAAAATTGCACAATTTTGCTGACCTCGAATTTGTAAATATTTCTAGGCAATTTTCCTTCAAAACAAAACTATTAGGTTCCTTGGAAAAGCTAAAATATAACCAACTTTAAAAGCCAACAACAAGCTTTGCAATAATAACATGAGATTATTTCCAAAAAAATGCAACTTGAAATAATAACCAAAGGAATTGAACAATAAGATGATAAATCAATTACTTCATAACCATATAGGCCTTAAAAAAATCAAGCCCACATAACAATATTTATTACAAAATAATTTCCAAACCCAACCTAGCAAAAAACTTACACTGACCGTATATAAATAAACACAAGGCTTCACAATATTGCATCTGAATATATAACCGAAGACAAACACGTTTCCAAAAGAAATTGATTAGTACTGAGTGAGTAGTGAAAAAAATATCAAATTTCTCTAAGTCTAAGACAAGCACAAATGATGGACTAGGTAACATCTCATAAATGAAGTTCAAATTGCTTTAAGTCTAGGACAAGCACAATTTTACACATACAGATGCAAGCAACCCATAGACTCCAAGTTGCGGTAAAGTAGGATAATAAATAAAATCATAAATAGGCCCATACTACAATCATCAAAAAAATCCAACCAATCAATCAGAATTACAAATTAACACTTTGGTCACTACCAGTGAAATCATGGCATCAAAAAGGTAGGCTTGGACGCCAAAGAAGATAAAAACTGTATGTTGGGCCTTTTTTCCTCTTTGTCTTCCCTAATTAGATGAAAATACTCTACTAAGTCCAAGGATTAGAAAACATCCCCGACCAAGATGGAATTGAATGCTTTCATGAAAAGAACAAACACCTAGTGTAAAAAATGCAAAAAAATAAATAGTGCAAGCCTTAAGAGGATCGACATACATATAATAAGAAACAAGCCCCATGTTAGATGTAATTTTATAAACATCCAGTCCAATTTGTGAATCTTTTGAGAGAATTTACCAAAAAAAACATACGTATTACAAGAAACATGCCTTGTCTTTGATGGAAGTTTAGAGATATCCAGTTTAACCTGCAAATATTTTGCGAGAATTTACCCCAAAACGTTGAGATTCAATTCCACATCTTGCTTGCTATTGGCCATATTTTTGTACAAAATTACTCAAACCAAAGCCATCAATCCACATTTGGTGGAATTTGAGAAATAATTGCATGAGATCTTTGAGAAAAAAATATAACTTGAGAAGAGGGTTTCCAATTAAATGGAATTCATGCCAATTTTTGTAAAAAATGGCCAAGGAACCAAAGTTGAGAGGAGGCCCTTCATATTGAATCACATTTTCCCCTTGGCCAAGGTGGAATTTGAAAAATAAATGCATGAGATCTTCGAGGAAAAAATGAAAACCTGAGAGGAGGTTTTCCAATTCGATGCCACTACGTCCATTTTTGTCAACAAAGGATGAGGATCCAGAATTGAGAGGAGGCCCTTTGTATTCAATCACATTTTCTCCTTGACCATGGTGGAATTTGAAAAATAAATGTATGAGATCTTTGAGGAAAAAATGAAAACCTGATAGGAGGGTTTCCAATTCAATGGAATTCACGCCCATTTTTGTCAATAATGTTCGAGGAAACAGAACTAAGAGGAATCCCTTCAGATTCAATCACATTCTCCCCTTGGTTAATGGTCAACGAATCATATTTGGTGATTTTTTTTTTTAAATTCTATAATTTGTATTCTGCAACTTTCTTTTAATCCTAAATAATTTTGAGTATGTGTATATATATAATATTTAATAGCTTTTTTGGGAAATCCAATTTGGTTCAATAACATTTAAGATAATATTGTGTATTTAATATTCTTTCCTTATTTCGGGGAAAACACTACATCAAACACGGCAATCATAAATTTATTTTAATATAAAATATATATTTAAGTTAATCCTTGATAAAAGTAAAATAACCATAGGCATCTTCGCTATACCTGTAATGTTAAAAAAGTATATTAAAAAATTGTCTACATGGCATTATCTTATTAATTTCTTGATTTTTCCTTAGGAGGATGCTTTTGAGTTGAAATTTCCTCTAATGATCCGAATCAATCATGATTTTCCTCCTCCCTCTTTCATTAATAATATAATAAATTACATGTTGATGTTCAACGTTGACTTTCACCCTAACAATGAAGTCTATTGGCTCCTCTTAGGTCTCTTGAGGGGTGATTTGGGCCCAACTACAAGGTCATGTCTGGGTTGTGGAGGATGATACATCAAATTTTCCCTAGTAGAATTGAAGGAGGAAGAAACAACTAAAGGATTATGCATTTTAGGGGGAGAAACAACCTCAACAATGTTTCACAAATATGAGAGTAACTACTAATAACATCATATACATTAGGGGAGTGAAACGATTAGTCAAGAGGAACACCCTATCCATCTTTAATAGGGGAAGGAGGAGGCAGGGGCATTTGAAAGTCCACTCTTATGTTGTTGTTAGGAAACTGATTATTATCAAAATCTAGCATAGGAGGGGGAGGATGTGAAGGTGGGGGATCAACAAGAAATGAGTGGCCAATGTGACACACCTCAAGGAATTAATGGGATTCAACATCAAAGTGCACACAAAACTAAAGACTTTTGTTGTTTTAATGGTGTTTTTCTTGATAAACACTTCTGAATGACCCCCTAATCATGTCTCTTTCCCCTAAACCCTTCTCTACCAAAGTTGGGAGTAGCCTCCCTTGTCTTTGAGGAATATTTACTTCAAGGGGGTTTTCTTCTCTATTGTCAGTCTAAGAGCAATTGTAGCTACCCCTCATTTCAATAATCAAATAAAACAATCATGTAGGGAAGTGGTTGACACTATTTTTAGTTTATTTCCACAAAAAATATATCCTTCTTTCAAACAATTCAATAACAACAAATAAAAATAAAGAATGCATGAGACTTAACTACCACAACAATGCTTCACCAATCCACATTCCCAATTTCTCTTCATAATCCAAAAACCATCAATCAAGTCTAATTCGACTCTTAGGATTAACTCGTAGATGATTTTGGGGTTAAGGGAGGGGTATTGGATTCACATCATAACAAGGATTGGATAAAGGTCGTCAACCCTAACAACACAATCAACACATATTCTCAAATCATCACGGGGACGATGCCACAAAACAAGCTTGCATGCTTAGGTGACAACAAACTAGCCTAAGGCCACCTTGAGTGAGGTAGAGATGTCCACAAGAAATTGCGAGTAAACGATTAGTCATGGACCCAAGTCTTGAACCAAAATGAATGCACAAGGAGGGATTCAACCCCTTCAAAAGTATCATTTAAGAGCAAAATAACCAAAAAAAGAAGAAAGAGGAATATCACTGCAAATTCCAGCTTAAGAAAAGGATGAAGACTAGGCCTTGCAAAAATGATAAAAAAATAGATTAAGGATGATACCAATTAGAGGGGAAGGACAATAAGCTTGGTTTTCTCACACGACTTGTCACAAATAATATCGAATGAACTAGGGGGTGACCCGACAAACAATAGCTCACATGCATGCAAGAAAGAAAAGACACAAAGTGCTTAAAACAATTGAATGTACCCCAAACTTTTCCATGAAACAAATGTACATACCTAGTTTATGAATGCATTCATATATCAAGTAGATAAAACTTGAGAGTAAGACAAGGTGTGGGGGAGAAAACACCATTACAAACAAAACATTTTTCATTGCAAATGGAAAATGCCAAGGCTTATCGTAAAATTGTTACCAAATTCGTTCCAAAACCAAACATCTNTATATCAAGTAGATAAAACTTGAGAGTAAGACAAGGTGTGGGGGAGAAAACACCATTACAAACAAAACATTTTTCATTGCAAATGGAAAATGCCAAGGCTTATCGTAAAATTGTTACCAAATTCGTTCCAAAACCAAACATCTGAAACCAACAACAAATCAAAACCCCAACATAGACTACTAGTTGAGGGCTAACTCTGACTCCCAAAATCTAGTCGAAGTATTGAAGGAAAAACTAGCTATGCCTTTTGAGCTTACAACCTCTCCCTTTAAAACTCACAGGGTACCCAAACCAATTGCCAAAGAAATATAAACCCTTAAACCAAAGTAGGAGAAGGAGGGTAACAACATAATCGAATTGAGTCACAGAACTCATATTTAGAAACAAAGATGAAATGACTCTGAACTGAAGCCAAATCCCTCACATATGACCCGCCTAACTCTATCAACCTTTCAATCACGATCGAGTGGTAGAGAAGAGTGCAGTCATGATCACTATCAAAAAGTTGATTTANCCAAAGTAGGAGAAGGAGGGTAACAACATAATCGAATTGAGTCACAGAACTCATATTTAGAAACAAAGATGAAATGACTCTGAACTGAAGCCAAATCCCTCACATATGACCCACCTAACTCTATCAACCTTTCGATCACGATCGAGTGGTAGAGAAGAGTGCAGTCATGATCACTATCAAAAAGTTGATTTAATACATGGGCATGTCGGGTATTTCGATGCCACTAAGAGACCTTATTCCCAAGCGCCAAATCCACCATACGAAAAATTGGTAAATCCAAAGAGGATCATAAGTATTCAAAAACCACGAGTCACAACAACACCCTACTAGCCAAAGCCCAAATGGTGAGGAGGTAACAAGGTTAAAAATTATAGTGTCAAGACTTAAGTTAGTGGAACTAGGGTGCTCAAAAACCTTATGAGACAATAAATATAACATTATTATAACATTCAAGCCTTAAGTCACGTTTTCAACAAACCCCATAACATATGAATGCACACGGAGGATGATACGAGCTGCCCAAAAAAAAACAAAGAAACCAAGATCTACTCATAATTTCCAACATCACTAAGATCACTAATAATTAATGCATTAAATAAAACATATACAACCTCTACAAACCATGTACACCTACCAAATCAATAAGATAACTCCTTTAAGCCTACTATAACCAAATTAAATATTTGCCAATGATTACCCATTTGCACTACTCACATTAAAAGATCTTAAGTTCAAAATGGTTGTTCGTTATTGAGCATTTCATCACAATGATATTGTAACAAACATCATTGTTATGTGCCAAAATAAGATAACTCCTTTAAACCTACTATAACCAAATTAAATAATTGCCAATGATTACCCTTTTGCACTACTCACATTAAAAGATCTTAAGTTCAAAATGATTGCTCATTATTGAGCATTCCATCACAATGATATTGTAACAAACATCATTGTTATGTGTCAAAAATAACAAAGATAAAAATCAAATCATCATGCCATAACAATCCAAATTAAGCAACATAGGGAACACTATGTTTCCATAACTCCAACATCGACCATGAAATGCAAAATGAATTCAACGAACATCATTGTTATGTGTCAAAAATAACAAAGATAAAAATCAAATCATCATGCCATAACAATCCAAATTAAGCAACATAGGGAACACTATGTTTCCATAACTCCAACATCGACCATGAAATGCAAAATGAATTCATAACACATTTTTGAGATCAACACAACAACCTGCCTGGTTTTAAGAGGAACATAACATTAAGAATGCATGGAAAAACAATTCATCACCATAACCAACCATTCATTTACTAGAACCCGTTTATACAACAAATGTTTTCCAAGTGATCAAGAGGTGCAAGGAGCATGTCAAGCATCACCCATCACCATGAAATAAAGAGCACATTAAATACTAACACATGAGTTGAGTATACCTCCACCATGTCACTTAACAAAGTTGTCACGATCAAAAGTTGCCATACAATTGTCCCAACACACTGAAATATATGCCAACGTCATCCAAATCACTACCATAATCACCATAACTACCATAAATACTCTTTGGCCATAGGCATTGGCGCAAAGTTGATTAGGAAATTGACTAACTCATTAACAAGGGAAGGTCATAGGATTATAGATCATCATCACGTTAGAACCGATGTTTACTTTTATTGGGGTTGATCCCTTTATTTAGTTAAAGTTTTCACGGGGTTAGGAAAATTGTAAATTTGCAATTAAAGTACGTTTTCCTGGGGTTAATAAAATTGTAAGTTTGTAATAAATTACATTTTCATGGGGTTAGGAAAATTGTAAGTTTGCAATTAAATTACATTAATCACTTTAGGGATTAACACTCTCTTGGTATGGGAAAATGATATATTATTTACGCAGATAATTATTTGATCTAGTCAATCCTCCTTTTGGTGAACTAGTCACCATTCCTTGCTTTGTAATCTCCCTCTTCCTTCGTGGAGTGGAAACCTTGTGATTCGCTTGGCCAAAGCCTTGGCCTCTACTTAATTATTTGGGGTTATGTTTATTCCTTTTAAAAATATAATAAAATTTCCTTCTTCTTATTCCTTAGGACCCTTCCATTATCTACTAGGCTAGGTTTTTTTTTTTCTTTACCATCAAAATTTAATTTACGATATCTTTTTTGGGTTTGAACTAGAGTAGTGCGTCCTTCGAAAAATCCTTAAAATTTTTCCATTAACGGAAATGATACGATACACTATTACTATGGTATATGGAAATGATTATTGGACGGTGATAGATCATGGGAATTAATTTATCATCTCAACCTTTATATTTTTGAAGGAGCAATCAAATTTAATAATTTTCAAATCCCCTTTCTGCTCACCATTCTTATATGTTTTTCTTATATGTTTGTTATCACACAATATGTAGTTTGGGAAAAACCTAACTCAATCCATGGAAGTGTGACAAATACATGAGTACCTATCCACTGTCACTTTAGATAGACACTCCTCTCTATAATATACCAGATATAAAATGTATGCAGAACATAAATAAAATGCTGGTAATGGCAGAATAACAACAATATAACCAGAACATTCACCACAATAACACTGAAATGATATAAGAATAACAACATAAATAACACTTTGAATCTGAAAGCAATGTTCACGGGCCTCTTCGAGGGGGCAACCTCCAGTTGAGCAGAAATCCTTAAAATTTTTCCATTAACGGAAATGATACGATACACTATTACTATGGTATATGGAAATGATTATTGGACGGTGATAGATCATGGGAATTAATTTATCATCTCAACCTTTATATTTTGAAGGAGCAATCAAATTTAATAATTTTCAAATCCCCTTTCTGCTCACCATTCTTATATGTTTTTCTTATATGTTTGTTATCACACAATATGTAGTCTTGGGAAAAACCCAACTCAATCCATATTGAAGTGTGACAAATACATGAGTACCATCAATCTACTTTAGATAGACACCTCTCTATAATAATATACCGTATATAAAATGTATGCGTAACATAAATAAAATGCCGGTAATGGCGTATCAACAACAATATAACCGCAATTATCTAAATTACAGCCACATCTAAAATGATATAAGAATAACAACATAAATAACACTTTGAATCAGAAAACAATGTTCACTAAGCCTCTTCGAGGGGGGCAACCTCCGCCTGAGCGCAGCCCATTAACAATCTCCAAAGCTTAGAATTTCATACACCCTCAATTCTATTTATACTCGCTAAAAGAGTGCTATCTAGAGGAAGATCCTTTCCAGGAAGCTGCATTCCTATTAGGTCTTCTTACATCCGCCTATTATTTTGTATTGAAATGCCTTATTAATATTGACCTTATTACATCCTAATATATTGTTTCCATTTGTGTGCGTAAGAATCCTTAACATGTCCACCCCTTAAAACAACCTTGTCCTCAAGGCTTGAGATGAAGAAATTACCACAGAATCGTGAAATGTTCCTAAGTGATACCCCGGCCGGAGTTGTATTTTTTTCCATTGGACTAGCACTTCCCCGATGGTTCTCTGATGTAGTGACGCTCACGCCGGGTCCAAAACCGGCTTCCGTTGTAGCCAAATGGATCTTTTTTCAGCTAACTCTGGAGGGTTGATTTGAATTTGGCACTTAGCTCCAATCACCTTCTTTAAGCATGAAACAGGAAAAACATGATGGAGCTTAGAATAACTGGGAAAAAATATCTGATAGGCCACCTCTCCCACAAGATTTAGAATTTTATAAGGACCATAAAGTTTGGGAGCAAGTTTTCGACAATGTTCTACTTTGAGGAAGGTTTTCTTGTGTTGCAATTGAAGAAACACCATCCCCTTCTCGCGAAATTGACGCTCAGAAAGGGACTCGATTCGCTTTGTTGCTTCATGCGCGATTCGCGTTATGACCAAATTTCTTTGAGGGTACGAAGAATAGCCCCTCGAGTTGTGGGCGTTGATCAACCGTCGACCTTCGAGGCACCCGTAAGTATGAGAGAACCAAGGTGGCTTCCGGCCCATATACCGCCTGCGCGAGTCACAGTGTGTGTATCTCATGGTGGCGAAGTGTTGTACCACCATTCAAATTTAAAACTATTGAGCCCATCGATTTATTTTTCGAGGCAAAACACCTCAAATATGTTTCCAAACACTTGTTGACAACTTCCGCTGGGGCTTACCGGGCCTGGATTTTCGATAAACCGTGGCCGATTGTTGGGTGTGTGTTATATTCTTTGCATGAGAAGGTGTTCCGAGCGTCACGTGCCTGACGTTAGGTTCGGGGCAAATTTCAATTTTTTTTCTTCGACGACATATTTCCTCAACATCTACATATTCTGGACGCATATACACGGATCACCATATCGACCATACATGATATTAGGTGGTTTTTCTACACATGGTTTTTGCCGATGGTTTCTATTTCCCGGTTAAGGAATTAGGGTTTTGACTAATCCAGGCCATTAGTTAGGGTTTTGGACGTCACTGGCTCCTATATGTATATTGTATTGTAAAATTAATGTAAAATAATGTATGAATATAATATATATACTGGTTTTCCTATTGGGTTTCCAGGGTAAAATCCTCGTGTAATGTTTGTATTTGCCATTGTATATTTTCTGTTTTTCCTCAATACGGGCTTTGTAGTAGATATTGCACAAGGTTAGAATTTACAGAGATGCAATTTTGTGCCTTGTAACTTAAACAGTTATTGCCAAAAAAATGCTTGTGAAATTTAGGTCACAATCAAAAACAATAGAGTGCGGCATACCATGAATCTTGAAGACCGATCCATGAAGATTTGAGCCACCGTGGATACTGCAAATCCAAAAGTTGAAGGGTGCAAAAATGAGCATACATGGAAATCCCATCAACAACCACCATGATGACGGACCATTTATTTCCCCGGATGGTAAGTCGACATAATAAAACTATAGAGATATCCTTCTAACAGTGTGAATCTGGAGCTGCTAGTGTGCCCAATGATTGATCAAGCTCCCTTGTTGCATTTGACACACATCACATCTGCCAACTACAAAATTACGTAATAACTCGCTTCATACCATCCCAAAATGAACGCTTGACTCGACATAGGTTTTGTGAACCCGAGTGCCCCGGCCAGGTGTGCATGCGAAGCTCGTAGTACCGTGGATTTAAGCTTTGATTGTTTACTTTAAATACAAATGGGCTTTGTATCAAAGTTCCTCATGCATCTAAGAGTAATTCCCCTCGGGATGGAGCATTGGATTGCAATTGCTGGATCAAATGTTAACTTTTGGGATCTTGTAGCCATTCCTCGGCTTAACGGCTTAAGCCATTAACTGGGTACACGAATAAAAGAGAAAAAAGGATCCTTCATCTTCATTTTTCAGGAAAGTGCATCCAAGAACCACCTTTTCCTTTCTTATAAATGATCTTACAATCATATCCAAAGAGTTTAGTCACCTATTTTGTTGTTCGCGGAAATGCGCTGTCTTAAAATACTTGAGAGGCTTTGATGGTCCGTCTTAATTTGGGAACCGCTATTCCATTAGATAAGGATGCCACAGATCCACGACATGAAGAATAGCCAACATTTTCTTTCATAGATGGATTTTGCCCCGTGATTTCTTCGATAGTTGCTTGGTCGGTAAAGGCCAAAGGTCTAATTCCTCTCCGTATAAGGAGGACATCTCTAATTCCTTTTCCTGAAGCATCATTCTAAGACAAAGGTCTTTGGGAAATTGGGAAGGGCGAGGACTAGAGGGTCTACATAGCCATCTTCAAGGTTTGAAAAATCTTGAGAGTAGTGGTCGGAGTCCAAGTGAAAGAGTTCTTTAGGAGAGCAGTGAGAGGTATTGCACCTACAATTTTAACAAACTTGTGATAATAATCTATCTAAGCCTAGAAATCCTTGCAAGCTCTTAAGAGTCTTTGTGGTGCAGGCCAATCTTCATAGCTTCAATCTTTTAGGATCCACTCCGGATGCCATCTTTGCCAACTAGATGACCCAAGTATTCTACTCGGAGGCACCAAAAGAACATTTGTGACTATTTTCCCTCAAGAAACGTTGGTGTTGAGAGAGTAGATGATAACCTCGATCCACATGAGAAAGATGGTCTATCCATTTTGCCAGATGAGATATCATCAAAGAAAACTAGACAAAATGGTGGAGAAAAGGACTAAAGATGATTCATGAGGCTTTGGGAAGGTGGAGGGGCATTACAAAAGCCAAAGGGCATGACCAAAAACTCACAAAGGGCCCTCATAAGTCCTAAAGGAAGTCTTGGGAATATCCGCCTCTTTCATACGACCGTGGGTAGCCAACTAAGATCCAAATGAGAAGAATTGGGCGCCACTCAGTTCATCCAGAGGTCATCAATGACAAGAATGGGGAATTTGTCTTTGATGTAAGTTTGTTGAGGGCACGAAGTCATGACACATTCACCAAGAACCTCTTTATTTAGGACCATGACCACTGTGGAGATCAATAGGGCTCAAGACTAGGCTTATAACACCGCGATTAAGGAAAGCCCCCGACCATTTTCTCACTTCATTTTTTGGGAAAAGGTGATCATACGTATTATTAAAATATTGGGAGGGAAGGCTCATGGTACAAGGGGAATGGAATGATCATGAACACTTCAGGAAGGAGGGAGTCCTTTGTGGGAGTGGAATAGACCAATTGATGTTTAGAAAGATGGCTTGGAGGTCTTGCAACAACGAGGGTGTCTTTGTTTTGTATGGAATGGAGTTTGCGGATAACAATTTAATTCTTTGAGTAGCTTTCAATGATGGAAACTATCTCGTGAACCGACGATGATGCCTCTCTGGAACTTATATTGGTGGCCCTCCTGGTCGAATTGCATGCATAAGCCCTAAAACCGAGGAGATCGGGGACCCAAAGCCTAGCCACCAGACTCAACATAATTTCACAACCTCCCATGTCCATAACAAACATATGGGATTTCAAATGGTAGTCACCAATTTGAAGATTTACATTTTCACAATGCCCCTTACATTTCATGGAACCACCATTGGCAATCATGATTTGGAAATTATTGACGACATGGATGTAGCAATGAGTTTTGGCAATGCAACGATGAATAAAAATTATGGGTGGCTAGCACTATCAACCAGAATGACGACTTTCTGATGCTTGATGTAAACCACAGCCCCGAGGGTTTGGGGAGCCGAGAAGCTAGTGAGAGCATTGAGGGAAATGAATGGTTCTACCTCAGGAGGGTCTGAGAGAGGTTATGGTCGCTGGGATTCATGTGATTCATACATAGAGGGGGTTTCTCCATCTTCTTCCTAAATCTCCTCGAAGATGGGCCATAAAATATTTTGTTCTTTAATTTGTGTCCCGAAATATTTGTCATCATAGTTATAACAAAGGCCTTTGAGTTGGAGCGCTTATCCATTTCACCGGGTCATTCTTTGGATCTTTAGGGAGCAGAGGAGTAGGATTTATTGGTTTAGGCAAGGATGAAGGAGGGTTTGCGTTTTGAGAAGATACAACCCTCGTTGTGCTTCTTTATCTCTTTGGTATCCTCCACCCAACTCGCAGTTCGATCCATGAGGACATGGGCACCACTTCATCCAGGCCACCGGACAAACATCTCCCTCTGCAGCATCGACATGCCCTCTGCTCGCAGCCGCCACCAAAGGCGTTTGGTAAAGTCTTTCAATCGTTCTAATTGTTTCAATTTTTTTCAAACGACCTAAATGGTTGTTGTCTTTGTCAAAGTGTTCATAAAGATCTCCCACAAATTGTTTCCAAGCAATATAAAATTTTGACGAATTTTTTTCCATTGCCACCATTGCCAACGCTCTTGATTTAGATGGAGAACACCATACCTTTGTTTGGCCAAGTCATCTGTATGCTGTATAAAGAGAAGTAATTTTACATTTGGGTTACTCAACCAATGGGGTCTGATCCATCAAATTTTTTCATATCCAAATGTGGAAGGTGTAGGTCACGCTGAAAGTGATGGTTCCGCAAGGTATGGGAATGAGAGGAAGGGTCACCTTCGTGATGGGGTGAGGAAGAGGAAGGGTTCCAGAGGGATATGTAGTTTGGCAGAAAGTCAAAATACCACCAAGATGGGTGGTGAGGTCTTGTTTGATTTCTCACCAATTGAGGACCGCATGGTTGTATTGATGGATGAATCGATGGAGGAAAAAATTGCATTGAGTTGTTTCATTTCTTTTTTGGGTCTCGAGGAAATTGGATTGCAAGGTGTTGAAGCGAAGCCCAAGTCTTGGCTACGCAGTAAGGGCCATGAGATGGGGATTGGGTGCTTACACGGGTAAATACATTTTTCCAAAAAAATATGGATAAAGGTGTGATATACGGTGAGATGAGTCGAATGGAATAGGTCTAAAATAAGGGGTAAAAAATTTTAATTTTAATTATTTATTTATTTTTATTACTGCCCCGTCCTCAAGAATACCGCGAGAGTGAAAAGTCCAAATGCTTAAATCCAAAGAAATGTGTGTGTGCATTTACTTGGCAACCAACACACCGTAACGGTATACACAAATCTTGTTTGTTTTAACTTGTTTATGTTTTTGTCCCTCATAATTCTATAGACAAGGGTTTGCCCAAGTGCTATAGCTCGATATACGCCTAGGGTCCAATAGTAGTACTCGGCCCAATATCTCAGGGCACTAACTAAGGAGGATAGACCGTACCCTTAGCTGTACTACCTGACTACCCAGGTACTAGAGAGTATCTTCCCGAGTGATGTTCTCGGTGACACTATAGCAGTGAGGTGGCCGATTGGTTTATCTAAAGAAGGCTTCAGGTAATCTAGGCCGATCTGTACACAGGTGCTGTCTGATGCGCTACCACTCGAAGGGGTACCAACAGAGGTTACAAGGGTGGACAATAGGTGTGCACTTAAGTACCACTTGTATTTCCTATGTGTATGAATCCCTCAACCGCAGGTTTATGCACGTAGTGAGGGCTAACTCTAACTCCCAAAATCTAGTCGAAGTATTGAAGGAAAAACTAGCTATGCCTTTTGATCTTACAACCTCTCCCTTTAAAACTCACAGGGTACCCAAACCAATTGCCAAAGAAATATAAACCCTTAAACCAAAGTAGGAGAAGGAGGGTAACAACATAATCGAATTGAGTCACAGAGCTCATATTTAGAAACAAAGATGAAATGACTCTGAACTGAAGCCAAATCCCTCACATATGACCCACCTAACTCTATCAACCTTTCAATCACGATCGAGTGGTAGAGAAGAGTGCAGTCATGATCACTATCAAAAAGTTGATTTAATACATGGGCATGTCGGGTATTTCGATGCCACTAAGAGACCTTATTCCCAAGTACCAAATCCGCCATATGAAAATTGGTAAATCCAAAGAGGATCATAAGTATTCAAAAACCACGAGTCACAACAACACCCTACTAGTCAAAGCCCAAATGGTGAGGAGGTAACAAGGTTAAAAATTATAGGGTCAAGACTTAAGTTAGTGGAACTACGGTGCTCAAAAACCTTATGAGACAATAAACATAACATTATTGTAACATTCAAGCCTGAAGTCATGTTTTCAACAAACCCCATAACATATGAATGCACACGGAGGATGATACGAGCTGCCCCCCAAAAAACAAAGAAACCAAGATCTACTCATAATTTCCAACATCACGAAGATCACTAGTAATTAATGCATTAAATAAAACATATACAACCTCTACAAACCATGTACACCTACCAAATCAATAAGATAACTCCTTTAAGCCTACTATAACCAAATTAAATAATTTCCAATGATTACCCTTTTGCACTACTCACATTAAAAGATCTTAAGTTCAAAATGGTTACTTGTTATTGAGCATTCCATCACAATGATATTGTAACAAACATCATTGTTATGTGCCAAAGATAACAAAAATAAAAATCAAATCATCATGCCATAACAATCCAAATTAAGCAACATAGGGAACACTATGTTTCCATAACTCAAACATAGACCATGAAATACAAAATGAATTCATAATACATTATTGTGATCAACACAACAACCTACCTGGTTTTAAGAGGAGCATAACATTAAGAATGCATTGAAAAACAATTCATCACCATAACCAACCATTCATTTACTAGAACCCGTTCATGCAACAAATGTTTTCCAAGTGATCAAGAATTGCAAGGAGCATGCCAAGCATCACCCATCACCATGAAATAGAGAGCACATTAAATACTAACACATGAGTTGAGTATACCTCCACCATGTCACTTAACAAAGTTGTCACGATCAAAAGTTGCCATACAATTGTCCCAACACACTGAAATATATGCCAACGTCATCCAAATCACTACCATAATCACCATAACTACCATAAATACTCTTTGGCCATAGGCATTGGCGCAAAGTTGATCAGGGAATTGACTAACTCATTAACAAGGGAAGGTCATAGGATTATAGATCATCATCACGTTAGAACCGATGTTTACTTTTATTGGGGTTGATCCCTTTATTTAGTTAAAGTTTTCATGGGGTTAGGAAAATTGTAAGTTTGCAATTAAAGTACGTTTTCCTGGGGTTAATAAAATTGTAAGTTTGTAATAAAGTACATTTTCATGGGGTTAGGAAAATTGTAAGTTTGCAATTAAATTACATTAATCACTTTAGGGATTAACACTCTCTTGGTATGGGAAAATGATATATTATTTACGCAGATAATTATTTGATCTAGTCAATCCTGCTTTTGGTGAACTAGTCACCATTCCTTGCTTTGTAATATAGGGTGTCCGTGAGATGTTTGAAATCTCCCTCTTCCTTCGTGGAGTGGAAACCTTGTGATTCGCTTGGCCAAAGCCTTGGCCTCTACTTAATTATTTGGGGTTATGTTTATTCCTTTTAAAAATATAATAAATTTTCCTTCTTCTTATTCCTTAGGACCCTTCCATTATCTACTAGGCTAGTTTTTTTTTTCTTTACCATCAAAATTTAATTTACGATATCTTCTTTGGGTTTGAACTAGAGTATTGCGTCCTTCGAAAAATCCTTAAAATTTTTCCATTAACGGAAATGATACGATACACTATTACTATGGTATATGGAAATGATTATTGCACTGTGATAGATCATGGGAATTAATTTATCATCTCAACCTTTATATTTTTGAAGGAGCAATCAAATTTAATAATTTTCAAATCCCCTTTCTGTTCACCATTCTTATATGTTTGTTATTGCACAATATGTAGTTTGGGAAAAGCTCAATTCAATACATGAAAGTGTGAAAAATACATGAGTACCTATCCACTGTCACTTTCGATAGACACTCCCCTCTGTAATATATCAGATATAAAATGTATGCAGAATAAAAATAAAATGTTGGTAATGGCAGAATAACAACAATATAACCAGAACATTCACCACAATAACACTGAAATGATATAAGAATAACAACATAAATAACACTTTGAATCTGAAAGCAATGTTCACGGGCCTCTTCGAGGGGGCAACCTCCAGTTGAGCAGAGCTCTATTACAATAATATCCAAGCTAGGGTTCTCATACCCTTGACTCCTATTTATACTAGAAAAAAGCATCTAGAGGAAGATCCTTCTAGAAGTGAAAGTTTCTATTAGGTCTTCTTACATCCGCCTTATTCTATTTTATTTAAAGGCCTTATTAATATTGACCTTTATTACATCCGAATATATTGTTCTACCTATGTGCGGGTTAGGACCCTAACATGTCCGCCCCCTTAAAAACAACCTTGTCCTCAAGGCTTGAGATGAGGAA
>SNQJ01S0130584.1:2381-19187 GCA_010110895.2 Picea sitchensis
TTGGAGTCTGCTTAAGGGTTTTTGTCAGTTCTTCTTCCATCTCCAATATCAGGTATTGTCTTTTTTTTTAACCGTTTTATTTTTGTGGTTGTCGCCGTTTTCCAATATCATTACCCATCAAAAGATTGGACATGTGCTTATAATTGCATACTCTGTTTGGCAAACAGTAGGGTTGTAGGTTTCCTTGGCAAACAGTGGATATTTGTAGGGTTTGTCCACATTGGAGTACTTATCCATTCACAATTGCGTGGGTTAGCTGTTTTTCATTCAAAAGCTTGCTTATTTGTTTGCTGTGATAAGGCGGATATCAATTTGTGCATTTCTGTCGTGGATGATGACACCAAAGATTAGGAGCAAATTAAAATTAAGTTGCAAAACTATTAGAAATATTAGGGTAACTGCAATTAAAAAGATAAGTTGATCTAATAATAGATTTGATTATTGGAACATATCCTCTGATATGCTCCTTTAAGGTTTCCCTTTCGTCCTCGTCACAAAGCACCATACCATGACTCTTTTCTTTCCCGACTCCAGTTCACATCCTAGTTTAGTTACAGTTTTCCCATAACCTTTGTAGGTATACGGGTTCTGTACGAGATGTCTTCTTCATTGTTAACTTGCCTCAAACTTTCTAGAAGCATATCATTGGATTTGAATGTTACCAAAAAGCCTAAATGACATATCCTTGAATTTTATTATAAAAAAATAATATTCTTAAGTTTTATTATTAAAAATGTTTGAGGTGACATATTCCTCTTATTTGATTTTATGTCAATATAACTATCTACTAGCAACAACCACATTTATGTAAAAAGTGGTTGATATACGCCGATCGGCCCCCATTAATTTTAAAAAGGTGGAAAATGGGGCCTATCGGCGTATATCAACCACTTTTTACATAAATGTGGTTGTTGCTAGTTGAGGCCGACATGCCTGAAATAACATTAATACATTAAATACATTAATTATATCATGATCATCAAACCTCAACTAAGTATATATCAAACCTCAATTAAGTATATAGCTGGTAAGTAGTTTTGAATTTAAATATCTCATAGTCATCAAACCTCAACTAAGTATATATCAAACCTCAATTAAGTATATAGCTGACAAGTAGTTTTGAATTTAAATATCTCATGATCATGAAACCTCAACTTAGTATATATCAAACCTCAATTAAGTATATAGCTGGCAAGTAGTTTTGAATTTAAAGTAATAATTCAGATATTCATCAAGGGAGTCCTATAGTCAATTTTTCTTTAACCTTTTAGTGTATATTTTAGGGTGAGAGTATTTTCCCATGGAGTATTCATGCTTCAAAGAGATTCTTAGTTGAAAATGCAAGCTAATTTGTTCGTATTTGTTGCAAAGCTAAATTGTATTCGTCGTGATATTCTAAAAAAAAATTGTTTCTAAAGATATTGATTTATAGTTTGATATTTGATTGGTCGCTTCTATTATTTTTCAAGCTTTATCATGTTAGATATTTCCAATGGGCTATCATACGCCTAAAACGAAGATCGTATGCGGTTTTTCAATATACAGAAAACAACCATTGTCTAAATTTGATTTGGGGTCTGCAGGTCTTGAAAATCTCTCCATATAGTGATATTTATGGGGTTCTGCATGTCTTGAATAGTGTTTAGAAAGTGTTAAGTGGAGTAATTCCTCCATTACATGTTTTGACCAACTCTGATAGATGACAGGGATCTTAAATGCACATATAAGATAGGTAAGATTGCATTTATTAGGTAGGTGAAGCAGGGAGTGTTCTAGAGAGTTATTTCTTGTCATGTATTTTGTAATTTTAGTTTTATGTGAATGTGGAGAAGAGTTGAACATCTCCATAGTTTCTTTTTCTGTGCATACTCTGTTTCATGAATGGTTGCCTTTGCTTGAGCTTGAGCATGGTATCAGAGCCGGACTAAGACTCTTCGAAGATAGGAGAGCAATTTGCAAGTTATTGCAGAGAAATTTAGAGCTTGGTCAACCCACAACAAGAAGAGGAGCCATTCTGGTGCAAAAATATGAGGAAAAACCCTTCAAAAAATCACGTTTTTGGAGGCGTTCGCCCCCAACCTGTGTATACAGAGCGACCAAAAGAAGGAGGTCACCCCGAGAGAGCATTTGAGGGTGTGACCAGGTCCCCACACTTCTGAAATTAAAATTTCTACGACTAGTCATCTAGAGGGTGTAGACAGGGAGCGACCAAGCTGAGAAACGTTTTGGGTTTTGTCTGTTTCAACAAAGGAAAAGGTATTTTGGTTGAGATATAAGCCAGAAAGGAGAAATCCGAATTCTATAGGAGATTCGTGACGTCTAGCAATAGTCCAGCGCTCGTACGAGGTCCAATTTTAACGTGTAAGAACTATGATGTATAGTCTAATAAAATGAAAAATTTCCTCTGGTCTAAAGATTGTTGGGAAGTAGTATTCATTGGGTTTCAGGAGCCAGATCTGGCAGATCTACAAACAATGACAAATGCGTAGAGAAATGCCCTCAGAGAACTCAGGAAGAAAGATAGCAAAGCCCTATGGCTCATCCAACAAGGGTTAGAGGAATATATTTTCCCCAAAGTCGTAGCAACAAACCATGCCAAACAGGTATGGGATACTCTTGAAATATCCTATTAGGGGACTAACAAAGTCAAAAATGCAAAGTTGCAGACACTGAGAAAGAGTTTGAGACTCTTCAAATGAAGGATTCAGATTTTGTGGATCATTTTATGACCCATGTCACGAGCATCGTGAATCAACTCCACACACATGGAGAAAACATTCAAGAGAAAAAGGTCGTTGAGAAGGTAATTCGAAGCCTTCCTAATAAATTTAATATGGTCGTGGTCACCATAGAAGAGTCAAAAGACCTGTCACAATTGACAGTTGAAGAAGTCATGGGATCCTTCTTAACCCATGAAAGTAGGTTCAGTCGAAATGATGAATCTTTGGATAATACATTTCAGTCTTAGGCCTGCATAAGCAGAGGCAGAGGTCAAGGGAATAGAAGCAGACGCAAACGAGGCAAAGGTCGCTCTCAAACAGAAGAGAGCAACATCATAATGTTCAGAACATAGTGGACATTCAGAACAACCACATAGACACTTTCATAACCAAAGGGGGAGAGGCATAAATTTTAATCATTCAATATGGACTGACAAATCAAGGATCCAGTGCTATTATTGTAAGAAATTTGGTCACTACAAAAGTAAATGCAGAAAGAAGCAAGAAAATATGAATGGGAGAAGAGCAAATGTTACCAAAACTGAAGAAGGAACATTTGAATCAATGTTCTTTTTATGTCAAGTTACAGAAGAAGAAAGCAATAATCATGATCTTTGGTTGTTGATCAATGGTCACCGCAATCATATGACATGTAACAAAGATTTGTTTTCTAGTTTAGATAGCTCTATAGGCACTCAGACAAGGCAACCAATAACATGATCCAGCAAAAGGAAATACCAGCTCTAGATTCAGACAGAGCATAACTTGTTGAACAGAACAAAAGCTCCAAACGCACAAAAATGGGTCCACGCAATTCACAATAGAAGCTGTATGTCTAGGGTTATGGGTTCACACTTTTCAGGACAGATATGTATACATATTAAATCAATATGCTTTGACGGGGCATGGAATTTATAACAAAAAACAAATGGGAGCGGGGAGGGGGAGGAAAAGGAAGAGAAGAAGGACACAAGATCAACTCATGGACCTTTTGGTTTGTGGAGATCTTGTTGTACTTATCTGTTTCCCTCTATATATAGGCAATAGAAGAGGCAATGAATATTAAGTAAAGAACAACTGGCGACAATGAATATAAAGTAAAGCACAATTGTGTAGATGAGGAAAGCGGCTGACAGGACTCTATAGTTGCACTGAAGTTGATGGCGATAAGTGCGGAAGGTAAATAAGCCACCTGTTATTTGAATAGATGGAAAGGCTGTATCTACAATCATTCACAAAAACGTAAGAAGGTAAATCCGTCCATAGGGAAGACACTTTAAGTATTATTTGGATTTTTCCGTCCATAAATTTTTCTATTGCTTTTTAGAAATGCTATTACTATGTAATTACAATCATTCACTAAATCTAGGCAATCTAGCACTGAGCAGTGGGACATGGGATTCACATCGAAATAGGGAAAACACTTTAACTATTATTTGGATTTTTGTTTCCATGAATTTTTCTATTGGTTTTTAGAAATGCTATTATTATGGATTGCCTTTGTCTAAACATTCTATTTTTTAACATTTTTATTGGAATCCGATAAAATAGATATTGGTGAAATCAAATTAAACATACTTAATCATTCAAATATGGAGTTCCAACAATTTGTGATCTTTCAATAAAAATTGATAGGAAAATATACTAATAAACACTCCAAAAAGTGGAAAGCCTTGTGGATTTTTCTTCTAATTAAATTTATGGTCATTGTTACCCAAATATTTTTATTGCTTAAATTTATGATTACATTTATTATTATTATTTATTTTTTTATATTAAGAAGTAAAATTATAAATGTTAAATGTTATTACAAAATACATATTTTTATATGATGTAGCGTAAACAATGAATATATTGATTTTCTTGTAAATAATATATATGTTGAAATTGTTTTTAAATTTTGAAGTAAGATTTATAATTCTAACTAAAAAATAGTCTTCTTTAAATGTAAGGAAATAGGTTAACAATCCTCATTTTAAAGGCATTTAGAAACTAAGAAGAGTAAAAGTTTACCTCTTTATGAGATAATTTTAGATGACCCTGTTTTCCTTAAATAATGGTAATAAATCAACCCACATTTACAAATAACCATCTTCACTAATAGTTGACAACTAAATTATGATAAAATTATGATACATTTTACCACCTTGTTTGTATTCTTAGTAGTCCTTGCAGAAGCCTCTCACTATAGCAATGGGCATGACAATATGCATATATATTTACTATAAAATATATATAATTATTTTAATAAATAGATATAAATTATTGTCTTTCAATTGTTCATTAAATTTAGTACAATTCATAAATTTTGAATAGATTTTTGTGTATTGTATGACATGATTCTATGCAATAGCTTTCATGGATTACAACGCATTTTAATTGAATTTGCTTTATGCATAGTGCAACTACTTCTGTTGTGTTGTTGGTTTGAATGGTGGAGTGGTTGTTGTTTAATTTTTCATAAACAACTCAAGTTAGTCAGGGGATATTATAAAGTCAGTGTTGGCTGAGAATAATTAAAGGTGGACAGGGAGGGAAGGTGTGTTGTTTTTAGGTTGTATTGTTCACTTTGTTTTTGGGCTACTTAGTGCGTTTATCTACCATGTCATCTGTTATGGTTCATAAAGACGAAGTTGTTATGAATTTACAAGTGTTGTGAGTTGCAACTTGCAGGAGTTCTAATTTTGGGGTTCTAGAAATCTACGTTAGAGGGCAAGAAATCCTCTTCATGGTATGCTATATGCCAAAGAAGATTAGATGTTGATTCTTATTTTGCGTTTTCATAATTAAGTTAAGTCAGTTGTAGGCTATTTCAGACACTTGGGGATACAAAGAATCGAGTTAAGAAGAAACAAAAAATGTGTGTTGTTGTGACCTTGTATTGTTCTTCTTATTTTACTTGAGTTGCTTGATTGATGTTATGGAGATAGTGTGGGTATAAATTTAGGAAGCAGTGCATTTTTTTGCATGTGTTGTAGAGAAATGTTGTTTATAGGTTGGTTGCATTTTCATATGGTGTTGGGTTTTTTTAGTTGGTGCATTACAATTTGTTCCATCTATTTTCTTTTTTTGCATTTGATTATAATATAAGTCACTATAGTTCAGAAAGATGGACATTTTTCATCTTGTATGGAGGTTGTTGCTATGAACATATGGTGCTTTTCAGTTGCAACTATGTACACAACTCCACACTTAGTAGAGAACCTTAGTTGTCTCCAACAACTGTGTATTTCAATGCTTATTACAAAAGAATTGGATTGTAGCCCTAGGATTAGGTTTTGTGAGTCTTGAGTCATGCGTGGAAATACCCAGCCTCCCTCCACGAGGTCTACGTTGTTGTTGAAGTTACCACTGCATCTTGAGTCTTTATCAAAGTTTCCTTCTAAAAGGCATAAGAGTTAATAAGCGTGGTACACATATCTTTACACCTCCCAGACATGTGATTATCTATTTATGAGTATTGAGTCAAACTAGAACGTCACAGGGAGTCCCTCCAAGCTCCTATATCTTTTGTGATTAGTGGGATCCCTTCAACTCCCTCGGCCTTGAAGGTTGGGGTGCCAGAGATCCTCGCCTCTACTACTACCCAACCAATGGGTTCCACTCAACACATAGGAACAAACACTTTCAGATCTCTTTTACATACGCCAAGTTACAATTCTTAGTCAATACCTTTGGTCTCTAACCCTTTTTATTTTGGTATGCCCAACATGGCGTCACAACTCTCATCCTTCGTTTCAATGACTAATGTGAATCCTAGTTTTGGACCATGGGGCATGGCTCCTTCGTATGATCCTCTCGTTTGGTGGAGGTCATATTCCCTAAACGAATCTTATGGTTGGAGGTTGGCCTCATTTTTCTTCTGGGCCTAATCGTAGTCTCAATGCTCCTTAATGGAGTGCTCAACCAAGCAGACAAGTCACTTCCTATATTCCACCCTTTATCCCCTCTTCCTCCATACCAATTCCAAAAAAACACATTTATTATGGAAAACCCCCATCTATCCTATGGTGTTCCATCTAGAGGAGGGTTAGGTTTTCACACTATGGAAACCCGATACGGAACCCATCCCGGTAGAGACAGCAGTATATAACACTCATTATAACTCTTCCGTGGATATGGTTCCCATACAAACTTTTACGAATCAGTTTGGAGGATGTTAATCCTATCGTCTGAGACCATGACAGCATGAACCTAGATGGCCTGATCCCTCGGCCTGAAATCTTTCTCGGGAGAATGGTCTCAGATGCTGCAACCCTGAATCCCTTTTATGGCCATGTTAAATATGCCAAAATTGTCAAAATTAATGAATGAACACATGAATCCCTGAAAACTTAATATGCCAAATTTGTCAAAATTAATGAATGAACCTGTGAATCACAATCCGTTATGGCCCCCCTTCCCCACCAAGCTTCCTTCGGACATTCCAAAATTCAAAGGCAAGACTGGCGAGGATCCGGGTGATCATGTCACTACTTTTCATCTTTGGTGCTCGTCTAACTCCCCGAATGACAATTCTATTCATTTGAGGCTATTTCAATGCACCCTCACTGTGGTTACCATGAAATGGTAGATTGAGCTACCGGGGGGAACATACATAAAATTTAATCAGATGGTTTTGGTCTTTCTCAACCACTTCCATTTTTTGGTTCGTTACGATGTCGACATAAAAAAAATTTCAGCCTTCCCCCAAGAAAAAGTTACACATATCTTTGACCATATCCAAGAGTGACGTAGATGGAAGAGGTTGATCAAATCCTACATTCCTCCACAGTTTTTGTTGGAGTGTTTCCTTAATTCCTTGTTGCCTTATATTTGGAAGGATGTTTCTACATCCGAAGTAACATCTAAGGAAGAAGTTATTTTCAAAGAACAACAATTGGACCTCATATATGCTCAATCTAGGATGTTGTATGAAATTCTTCCTGACGCACCGCGGCCGAACTATGACCCTATAAAAAATCCAAGGCCTTGTGTCGATGGAATCACAGGCTCTACAAATGCTAAGTCTACAGATTTGGTGACAAACCAGTTGAAAGATTTGTCTATAAGCTAGCCTGTAGCATGACAAGCTTCGATTTTTTCCGGCACTCCCACTTAGTTGGTGGATGTGCATTATGTACAGTCATCGACTAACCCAAATGGTAACCAACAATGAGGAGGGAATCAAAGGAAAGGATGAGGTAATAATCGTAAAGGTGGGAAAAATAATAATAAAGCCAAGGACAACACTAACAATGATAGATCGAATAATAATGTTGGTGAGGGAAAGAAAGAAAAAAGGAAGTTGAAGTTTCCTTGTAAACTTTGTAAAGATGATCACCTTACCCACCTATGCCCCAAAATCAAGGAAGCCTCGAGGCTCTTATCATATCCGCCCTCTGTGCTGACAAATCTATTTCCACATAATCAACACATGGCCTTGGGCACCTCCAACACTGGAAATTTGTCAAGCGCCAGTGAAAACCCCTCGGCATATGAAGGTGGCCATCTTTGTGTCAATATGGTCAAGTTTGAGATTGATGTAGCCACTCGATCCCGTGATTACGGTTCTTCACAGACTGTTGTAGGTTCAAAGTCTCCTCCTCCTCCAGAAACAACCTTGTGGATCGAAAAGATGGAACCTCCACCTCATATTGCGAAAGGAGTACTAAATCTCTCTACCAACAATCCTAATTCCAGAGCTTCCCAGAACTATTGAATTGTCAAGGATCTGGGTCAAACCCCTTGTGCGATGTCGTCTTTGCAGGTGCTCCAGATGTGCCCTTCACATAGGAACGCATCGTTATCTTCTTTAGAAGCTCTAGATCTGTGTGGATCAAAGGTTATTAAGTTTGACGTCACAGATTTTAGGACTCACTTACCTTACCACTTGGCCTTTCAAATCCATGTGGAGTACACTAAAATTACCATCAAAGGAAATGTAATTGATCAAAGTGTTGCGATGTACGTGATGTCCCTAACCTGTTGGAAAGCCATTGACTCTCCGACTCTATCCCAATCTATGACTATGTTGATATCTTTTGATGGGTGTTCGTTCTGACCGCACAGAACTCTTCCCGCTTTTCTACTCCAGTTAGGAGGAAAGACAGTGGAGGTTGATGTTGAGGTGGTTAATGCACCCCTTGACTATAATTTACTATTAGGGTGTAATTGGACTTATGCGATGAAAACAGTCGTGTCATCCATTTTTCTCACTTTATATTTTCTTCACGAAGGGAAAATAGTGACAATTGATCAATAGTCATTTGCGTATGCTAGTCCTAATGCATGAGTTGGACCTTCGGTCCCTGTGATAGATAATTCTTAGCAGACAACTGAGGATGTTGGTGTTAGAATGTATTCCTCTCTCATGGGTAGCTTTGATTTTGTGGCACCAATTCACCATATTCATGCCGTTTCCAGTGAGTCTTCGTCGTCAATGAGGTCTATTCCTTTCCATACTTCGTATTTCAATGACCCTTGGACCCTACCTTTCCCGACTATGTCGTACAAGGGTCAATCGCACATTGGGATGGCAATTCCATTGTCAGCGACAGAAGTTGAGTATCAATCTATTCTTGATGCTATTGTTGACCTTGATCCTTTCTCCTCATGGACGGATGAGGTGGATCATGTTCTAGAGACCGTATGGGTTGTCCAATCTTCTTGTTTGCATGATTGCCTCGACAATACTTTACCCTCGGATGAAGCCATATTATATGCCATGTATGGTCCTGATAGACCTTGGGATGATATGCATCATCGCTCTTATTTCCTCCCAACACTTATTAGGATCGAACAGGATGAATTTTGATCTACCTTGAGTGAGATGGTCGGTCACGCTGTAGTTCCTTGGTACATAATTATTGTGTTAACCTTGATTGATGTTATTGTGTTAATACATGGTACATTGATAGTTTTGTTGGCCTCTGCTCTGCCATCCCTATTGGTGACATAGAAAGAAATAAGTGGCAGAGAAAGAGTAGTAATCTATGTCCCCCCTTTCTGCAGCACAATTTACGTGTAGGTAGAGGAAATACATATAGGTAACATTTCCATGGAGGTTGATATGTCCCTCCATAGGCATTTGAAGAACCATAGCAGTTTGGAATGTGGAGTTTTGGCTGCGGGTATCTCCTTTCACGAACCATGACTAAGATCTAGTGGGGTTTATCTAATTGAAACTATAATAGCACATACTCCATGGGAATTTGAAGAACCATAGTAGTTTGGAACGTGGAGTTTTGGGTGAGAGTAGCTCCTTTCATGAACCATGACTAAAAATTGGTGGGGTTTATGTAATTGAAACTATAATAGCACATAGATATGATGAAAATTGGACGAGGTTTATGCTTGCAGTGGTTACTGCTTCTTTATTTTCTCTCCCCGTGTGATAGTGTGTTTGGGAATGTTTTTCTCAAATTTTATTGATAGAATTGTATGTCATTATTATTATATGTGAAGTAGGGTTTTAGTTTGAGGAAGTGAAACCTTTCTTAATTGGCACTATGTTGTGAATATAAATAGGTCTATTTTTATTCTAATTGTTTGGTTAGACTATGCCTGCAGGAACCTTCGTGTAATTTATACCTTCCTGCATTGGTTCTGACCATATAATGGAGATGGAATATGTGAGCTTCATTCTTGGTGTTGTAGGGTCAGTATATGCTTCCAATGAGAGTCACATTTAATGCAGCTTAGTATTTGAATGGCTTAAAAAAATGCATTGGTTATGATGATATACTGGATATAGCATATGTGAGATTCATGAGCTTCGTTCTTGGTGTTGTTATTGGTGTTTGGTGTTGTACGTCAGTGTATGCTTCCCATTAGAGCCACATTTAATGCAACTTAGTAATTTGAATTGTTTTTTGAGACATTAAGGTGTGATGTGATCTTTTTGATTTATTTGAAGTTTGGGCAAAATGGTGCAGGTAATGTTATAAAGTTTTTACTACTTAATTGTGCTATCGTGGCACGTCATAGATTGTCCTCTTAATAAAGGTAAATGATTGTGACATATAGAGATTGATTACAGTGCAAGTGAATAAAGGTAAGCCTCTCACAGTCATCTTTCACAAAGACCAAATTTGCTTGTGATTGTTGCTACTACTTTAAAGAACCATGGAAAGAGTTTTCAAATTCTAAAACCATGGAAAGCGTTTTCAAATTCTAAAACTTTGCTAAAGGAGAAACGATTGTGACATATGGATAGTGACAGTTAAATAAATTATTAATAGGTAAAAATGAATATTTTCAATTGCTACATAAAATTCAAGTTGTTAATTTAGGAAAATTTAATATCGATTAAAGATAACTTAAATTTGTGAATTTATTTTGGTTAAACGTTCTACCTTTTAGGGTTTTTGGCTCGAATCGGGTGATGTAAATTTGAACAAAATCACTATTTTAAGTTGTTTAAATTGCATTTATGAATGCATAAATGGATTCAGCATGCTGAAAAATCCATGGGGCACTCGGATTATAGAAACTTAACTACTTAAATATGCAAATCCAACCACTCATCACCGAACTTCGGAAAAAATCAATTGGAAAAAGTTACCGAAAAACATCCAAAAGGTAGAACGTTTATACTAATGCAAATTATAATACTCGTTAAACAACATATGCATAGTAGTTAATCCGTACTTCTTTCTAAACTCTGGCTTGTTGCATTTTAAAAGGCTGGGGAAAAAATTAAGAATCATTAAAAATTAAAGGTCCATTGCGCTATGTTAGCGTCAGAAGTCACTCCTGGATTGCTTGCAGGAGCAGAGCCCAACGCCCATCAGTTTTATGTCACGATTTGTTTAATGTGATGATCAGATGGGTGAAGACTCAAGAAAATGTAGCTTTAACTCAGGAAACTGGACCTGGTATGTAGAAAGCAAGGGAGGTCTTGATCCAACTTCTGTCAGTAAATGACTAAAGGGTGGTAGAAGGAAGACTTGTGAGAAGGGCGAGCAAGACTGCCTCGGGAAACAGGCCTTCAGAAGCTTGAGGACGAAAAACTCAGAAGCCAAGATCCTCTTGGTCCAGAGCTTCAAGGAGCTAAGGGGTGACTCAACTGAATCCTTCAATTCCAAGTCGTTTCAGTGCTGTGAACATCACAAGAATCGATTAGAAACAATGTAACTATTACATTGATCCAACCTACATCATCCTATAACAACTACAACTCGACTGTATCCTCCAATTCCGAGTTGTTATAACACAGTAAACAAAGAGGTGGAAGGGAAGTTGACATCCATAAAGTAAGAAATCTCAAATGCCTTATACATTAACCAGAGCGACTAGCGCTTCATCAAAACTTTAACAATCGGGGGCCTTGTTCAACCATCGATCCCCCTACAAAACTACAAAGATTGAGTCTATATACTCAGGAAAATTCGCCTAACATAGGTGTGCCCATTCACCCAGGGCTCGGTGTCTTTTCAGTCAAATTCGTACTGAAATCCTTCTTTACGCGCCACCTTAACCACGCATGGCTCCTGTAAGGAGGGTAGCTGAGCCATTAAGGCCGACATGGCATGTGCAGAATTTCTCTGATCAGATGAGGACCAACCATGACAATTTGGAGAAAATCAGCATGTAGGACCGTCTCGGGTAGACTGTCTATTGGAACCCCCATACATTGCATTCAATAAGTGAGCTGAGGTTTCAGCTACCTCTGCTCACCTTCAATTAATTCTTTGGCGAGGGCTAGGATTGAAACTAGGCTGAACTGGTCTTGGCAGACGCGGTATTTTCCTCTATGGCAAAACCCGACCTTTTGGCACCTTTGCATAACTCCTTTCCTTTCTCAAGTGACCGCGGGCTGTGACCCTACACTTGTTCCCAAGGCGTTCTCGACGTTCGCAAATGGGAAGGAGCTAATCCTTGTATTTAGAAATCGCGATGAGAGAAACGTCGAGACGGCTCAGTCTGGTGCCACGCGTCCTTCTGAGATCCGACGGTCCTGAAACTCTCTCGGCAATACTGTGGGCCCGGGTCCGGGACTCTCCCGGCACCTCGCGCATCGGAATATAACAGAGCTACTCTTGGCGCCTTGGAGTCACAATGGGCGAAACGCCAAGATGGCTCAATTTACCTCCAGGTGTCCCCTTTGGATGGACGGCTGAAAATGTTTTGTAATACCACGGGCCCCACTTTGGGCGCTTTCGGTGCTATCGGGGTTCGGGGTTTCAGGAAGTAGAACAACATAAAATCCTCACCCCTTGAACTCCCGAATGTCGAATCGCCGACGCGACTAGATCTCGCGCCACGTGTCTTTGGATAAATGGCCGCTATCTTTCCTTTATGCAACATAGGTGCTATCCATCGCACCTAACCTCGGCGCAACTTCACTGTCTGTGATTTCCCGCCAACCACTAATCTGCTCATATGGACGGGTTTGGACCGTTGACACCATAATTTTGCCCGCTCGCCTGATTTTAAGTATGAAAAGGACTTCTTTCTTGCGTTGCACTAGGGCGCTCTTCGTGCAACCTGCAGACCTGGATATCCCGATGCCGAAGACAAGAAATGTTGCTAACATTAGGCTCCATGGGGGATAGAGTCATCCCTGTGATGCTCTAAGGACTCATTTTACAGTTCCAGTGCCTTGGTGTCAGGCTGTGGAGTCACTTACTAAGCCGAAATAATAAAAGTAAAAACGAAGAACAAAAAGGACAATATTTACAAATCATAGGAGCCACTGAAGGCTCAGACAAAACATTTTTTAAGGAAATGCCCATTTACTGAGCTTCTGAAAACTTCATCACCCTCCAAATCCTGTAGCCTGTAAGTGTTATTTGAGAAAACTTTAGAGATTTTGAAGGGGTCGATCCACAGGGCTTCAAATTTGCCATGCTTGCCCTTGTCTTGTTTAGGAGCATCCCATTTCAGCACCAGGTCTCCTATCCAAAATTCTTCCTTCTTGGCCCCCTTATCGAAAACCTGCTTGATCCTCTGCTGATGATCCTGAATTCTGTCTATTACCTGCTCTCTGGACTGCTGGACTTCTACCAGTTGATGAATTCTCCTGATCATGTCATTGGGTTCTTCATGATAATCCTGGAAGAATTTCGCTACGGGAATAGCCAGCTGAGAGGGGAGGACAACTTCTTCCCCGTAAACTAACTGGAAAGGGGAGATGCCTATAGATCTCTTTGTGGTCACCCGATCGGCCCACAGAGTGAATTTCAGCTTTGAATCCCAGGCCTTTTTGTTGTCCTCCAATAGTCTTTTGATGATCCTTATGAGACTTTTGTTGGAGGATTCTGCTAAACCATTGCCCTGGGGATAGTACAGAGTGGAGTGAATCATCTTGATTCCAAATTGTTCACAGAACTTGACCAATGGTTTGGCCTTGAATGAGGTTGGATTATCTGTAACAATCTTTCTTGGACAACCGAACCTTGTGATGAGGTTTTCTAGGAATCCAATAATTACCTTGTGGGAAGCACTCCTGGTGGGAATGGCTTCAATCCACTTGGTAAAGAAGTCTGTGGCAGTCAGGATCCATCTGTGCTGCCCACTGGAAGTAGGGTGGATTTCTCTAATAAAATCTAGACCCCATTGTTGGAAGGGTCCCGAAACAACCACAGGCTGCAAAGGCAGAGACTTGAGCTGCTGCTTTCCTGAAAATCTTTGACACTTGATGCAAGCTCAGACCCTTCTGCAGACGTCAGTAAATATGGTGGGCTAGTAGTATCCAACCCTGAGAACATTGTGAGATGTGGCCTTCCAGAAGTGGTGCCCTCCACATAGGCCACTGTGAAATTCAAACATCATCTTGTCGGCCTCTTGTGGATCCATGCATTTTAATAGTATTCCCAGAGGGTCTTTCTAGTATAGGATTTGATCAATAAGGCAATATCTGACTGCCTTGAGCTTCAAATCTCTTGCTTTGTTTCTTGGTAGGCCATTTAGAGGCCGCAACTCCTGCAGGAAGTATATGACATCCTTATACCAAGGGCATCGGGCCAATAGGGGCTCCCTTTGAGGGTCTCTTTCAGACAGCAGACCCTGTTGAACTTCTGAGCATTCGTTGACGAAATTTATCCCCAAAGCTTGGCAATTGGCTTCAGCCAACAACTTAGCTAAACCCTGACCTTTGATCAACTTGGTAGGCTTTATTTCGAGGTCAAATTCCAGAATATTGGCTATGCACTTACCCCTTCTCCTGTCAATGTCAGGCTGGATAAGAATGTCTTTAACAGCAGCTGAGGGAACATAAGCGATGATTTTTTACTGTAGGACATAGACTCTAAATCCCTTGAGGGCCTTTACCAGGGCATAGGCCTGCTTCTCCATAGTGTCATACCCGACTTCGACATCCCTCAATGCTCGACTGAAATAGGCAATAGGCTGCTGTAACATACCCACTACCCAAATTTAAAAAATTTGGGTTTAGTTCTCAACAATGAGAATCCCTGAAGCTTGTAGCCGCAAAATGCCAAACCCGGTCCACGAGTCTTTCATTCACCTACACGGCTTCCTTCACTTAGACCGTAGTCTTCCCTGATCCTAATTTCAAGTTATCGGGGTTTCGTCTCGTAGTCAAGGGTTCTTGTACTCTGTAATTTTCGATGGCCGATGAACTCCTTTTTGGCCTTAACCCCTCCCTGGCTAGGCTCCTAGTCCACACGACCGTGTACCCAATACCTCAGCCTTATGGATTTTCCTTTCGTCAGGGTTTCAGGCTTTTTAATATCGAAGTGCATAAGCACCTTGGATCTGCGATTCCCCGATTCCCGACGCGCCCTTTCTGCATTAGCCCTCCTAACTATAGGCCTTGAACCCTATGACCGTTAACCTGTGACCCTGATCTTATCTCTTATCGGAGTTCGGGGTTTCGCGTGTAGAAATGCACCAAACCTCTTGTCAACGGAATCCCTGATTTGTCGATGCACCGATTCCCGATTTGACGTCACCCGGAAGCCCTTCCTCTGTAACCAGAATCAATGGTGGTGAGAAGTCACTGAGATAAACGGCTCCTGACCTCCTTATCCGCGGTGCCAACAGCTGGTTCCCACTCAAGGGGGCTTCCACTGCTCCGAATACGCTGACAACTGTCCCCCATTGATCGGGGTATTGCGGTTCGGGTTTTCAAAGTGCACAAGCCTCTTGTCACCGGGATCCCCGATTTCCCGATGACCCAAACGTCGATAGACGGCTTCCTTGTCGGGCCTTCCTCGATGGCTCTGATCTCTGCCACGTGTATCCTCGAGCGAGCGGTCTCGATTCCTCCGGGATATCGAGACTTTCGATGTCCCGGTTCTTTCGACCTCATAAATCCCGATTTCCCGAATGTCGATATCCCGATGGCTCCATCTCTCCGACACGTGTCCTAAATGGATGGACGGTCAAGATGAGCTCTCGGGGTTCGCGAATTATAGCGTCCCGATTCCCTCGACCTCAGGATCGTCGATATGCCGATGGCCAATATCCCGACTCTCTCCGGATTTCTGACACCTGCCCCTCTGAACGGACGGCTCGGGTTATGTCGGGGTTTTCACCTGGGACTTCCCTATTCTCTTGTCCCTGGAAATGTCGATTTCCCAATGCGCCAAACGCCGATGGCGCTTGATCTCCGCCACGTGTCCTCTGCCAACGGACGGTCCAGATCCTTGTCGGGATTTTGAGACTTTTGATGTCCCATTTCCTTCGACCTTAGAAATTTCGATTCCCCGATTTCCGACTCCTCGAAATCCCTTGACACGTGTCTCACTGATGGACGACTCTGATCTTACCGGGATATCGCGGATCGCGATTCCAAGAGGCAAGATTCCTTCACTTCCGAAATTCCCGATAGCTTCAATATCTCGATGACTTTTTAGGGACTCTCCTCTGTTCCCTAGGGCTTATCCCCCGTGTAACTCCTGCCAAATCTGAAGGCTGTCTGGTAAACATCTCAGATCTGACAGCCCAGATCTGTTCTTCTGCGCACACTCCAGAGACTAAGCTCCGGGCATCTTAACCCTATCTAAAGGCTGACGGGTATCTGTTCAAGATCTGACGGATTTCGATCTATCCCACCACGCGTACTCTTCCACTACTTCGTGGATGTGGAGAGATCCATGGTCTAAATGTTCTCCTGGTTCTTGGGATCTACGATCCC
>SNQJ01S0130588.1:1879-25911 GCA_010110895.2 Picea sitchensis
ACAGTGGCCGCAACCGTGTAACAAGGTCGAATGTCAGGGGGACGACAAGACCAGGGCTAAGTTGTGCCAGAGGCGGGACAAGGTGAACAAATTCAGAGGGTAGAGGTAACTGACCTGCGGGGTACTCTGAAGATATGGACGATGTTGGTAAGGGTAAATGATAAGTACTGCTCCAATCCAAGGGTGACATGGGTTGCGTATGGCCAAAAAAGCAAGTCGCCAACGGTGACGACAAAGAATGTACTGACTGAAGGTAAAGGTGTTTGTACAATAAATAATAAATAATAAATAATTTTGGGGAAAAAATGTACAAATACAGAAACGGGTGCCCCAGTGTAAAAATGCGTGCCCCAGGAGGGGCAGAATTGTCATGAAAAACTGATGAAGGGTGGGGGCCCCATTGGCGAGTTTCTGTATGAGGTAGGTGAAATGAATATAGGTTCACAGATGAGCAAACTGATGGTGGATGAAATGGTGGGTTCGTGATCCTGCGTAGGTGCAGGTAAAACAGAACGTAACCAAAAAGTGATGATTTGGGAGTCCATATGGGAAGCTAGCAAAAATGAGGAGAAGAAGTATGTGGTTAATTCGCAACATGATGTAAGACTACCGGGACTCCCATCCCTAAAGGGTAATGAAAAACAACATGAGTGTCAGAAGTGCAAAAAGGTGCTATGAATGGGACAACTCATGTGGGTGAGAATGCTACCGGGTTGCAGTACCGCAGATGAAAATGGAGGTTTTGGGTACTGCAGAGCCAGGAATGCGGATCCTAAAGGCTGATCTCAGAGGGTGTGACTGGGAATGTAAATGTAATATAGCGGGAGAGACTACATGCCAATGATGAGTATATACCTGAAGGACTGGTGTGACGAGATGATGACCAAGTACTTGCACACATAACAACAAAATACCCAAAGTGAACAATATCTGAAGAGTATCAAAGATATGAGCATGTATTACATAAATGTGACAATGCGCGTGCGTACCTGGCCATGATGCGAAAAAAGGGCGCCCCGGGGGCTCAGGATGAAAAGTGGCCCAGGGACAACCATGATGTAGGTGGCGGGATGCTGATCCCGTGGCTGAAGACGGTTCGAAAAATGGACGTCGTGGGCTCCCAGAATGGTGAGTGGAAGTTTGGCAAAAACCCTATATATAGCTGTAGGGCCCACATTGCCACCTCATTTGTACCTGCTGCTACAGTGATTCCAGAGCAGATCCAGAGGAGATTGAGCGATTCCGAGAGCACGAGGCATCCATTTTCCGGTGTGCGAGTTTCAGGTTAGTGGTATGAACCTCCTGCATAGCTATAGGTTTCCAATTTTTGGGCAGGGTAGGTACGGGGGGTCGTAGGGGAGTTTTTAGGGGTTTTTGGGTAGAGGGTGGGCCCACATGCGCGGGCGACTCAGTGGAAGGTGCGCATGAGTGTGCGCCTATACACTGAATACGCGCGCATGTGTGCGCGCATGTAGGGCGAACAGGCGCGCTCTCGAGCGCGCCTGTGGGTATGACAGGCGCGCTCTAGAGCACGCCTGTAGGTATGACAGGCGCGCTCTAGAGCGCTCCTGTATTGTGAACAGGCGCGCTCATGAGCGCGCCTGTGGGAAAAACAGGCGCGCGCTCATGCGCACCTGTATAGTGAACAGGTGCGCATGTGCGCGCGCCTGTGGGCGGTAAAACCGCGCTTTTGAGGCAAGGTTTTTGGGCGAAAAATTAGCTTACTTTGATGTTTTGGGTGAGTGTGTAAGCTAATATAGGACTTTGGGTTGTGTGCAGGCCGTGATTAGTGACCATGCAGGTGCGATGGCATGAGCGGGACTGGGAGCCACTGCGAGTGGCTGTGGGCCGTGTGAGGCCTGCAGTTCGAGCTTCTTTAGCAACCAGTGGGTTGCTAAAGTTCTTTGAGTGCCCTTTGTTACGGGCCCAGGAGTACTTGCTCCAATTCTTGATTGAGATGCGGAGCCGCGACCAGCACTGCTTCTTCGTGCGAGGGGAGCAGGTTTCCTTCACGGCGATGGAGGATGTTTATTTTTTGACTGGGCTCCCCTTCCGGGGGACACCATTGCTGGCAGAGCCTGTGCTGCCGAGAGATACTCCTCTTCAGGAGGTCACCGTGCGATACTGCTCGGGCGAGCGGTATATGACTGGATCATCAGTGCGGATCAGTGCGCTAGATGCCCTGCTACATGAGTGCGTAGCAACGATGATAGTGCGGGTATATGGGTCCACAGCACCCCACCGGATTAGTGGTGGGGAGTTGATGTTGATGGAGAGGGTGGTGGTGGGCCGTGAGCGGTTCGCTTGGGGTGTGGCTCTTCATGCGCGGATGATCGCGCAGCTGGACCGGTGTCGGCCCACAAGCTCCGGGGAGTTTTCCTTTGGCTCCATTCTGGTGGCCTTTTTCTTGGAGAGGGTGCCGATGCTGCGCCCGAGGGTGCTACTGGAGGCACCAGGTGTACGAGATCCGCGTTTGATGCGGTGGGCACAGATTTTGGTTCGCCACGGCGGTGGCGAAGGTGGGCACTATTTTACTGAGGAGGCAGCTCAGATATGGCGGCAGATGTCGTAGTTTATACTTCAGTTCCCCTATGCTGGGGTGGACTTCCGGGGGGACCCGGATATGGTATTGCCTCCTGGAGAGGTTTGGGACCACAGAGGTATGTTATTTATTTGTTTGTTGTGATTTATGATATACGAGTGCATATGTGTGATGTATAGACACTGATACCATATTTTGTTGCTTGTTTGGTGTATGTGCAGATTTGGCACCTCGCGGGCGTGAGGTGGAGGTGTTCCGAGCTCCAGTGTAGCGAGAGCAGGAGAGACTGCCTGGTGGAGGGAGGCGTCCGAGGGACGAGGCTGCTGGGGGACCAGCAGAGCCCGAGAGACCAGCGCAGAGGTGCCTCTTTGATGACCCTGGTGCGGGGTCATCTCATGCTCCTCCGGCGGTAGCCGGAGTAGATAATGAGGATCTAGTCCATCGATTTGAGACGGTCTTTCGAGACGTGCCTGAGGGCATATGGACCCGTATCCAGGATGAGGAGTTCCTGGAGCAATGTATCGGGTTACCGCCACCATGGCGGTCGATTATGCGACGAGCAGCCGTGCTCGCCGCTATGATGAGTGGACGCCTACCGCCTGGGCAGGGTGATCCAGCCGATGTTCCACCACCACCGCCAGGGGTGGGTGGGGGCGGGCCATCACCTCCTCCTGAGGGAGGGGCAGTTGGGGGTGCGTTAGAGGCACCATGATTGTACCATGTATTTTTGTACACAGTTTGGTTCTATAGACTGGTGAGCCGATTTTGTTTTTTGTACCGAGATGCGGCACGGACCGGTGGGCCGATGTATTTTTGGTTGTAAACATTCGGATGCGATATATATATGAGTAGACATATTTTATGAGATCCAAATGTGGTACATGTGTTTTTGTTTTGATGATGATGATGTCTATAAGCCGCCGCTATGACGAGTGGACGTCTGCCGCCTGGGCAGGACGGTCCTGCAGATGTTCCACCACAACCGCCTGGGGCAGGTAGGGGTAGGCCACCACCACCTCTCGAGGGAGGTGCAGCATCGGGTGCGTTAGAGGCACCATGGATTGTACCATGTATTTTTGTACACAGTTTGGTTCTGTAGGCTGGTGAGCCGATTTTGTTTTTTTTGTACCGAGATGCGGCAGTCGGCTGGTAAGTCGATGTATTTTGGTTGTAAACATTCGGATGCGATATATATATGAGTAGACATATTTTGAGATCCAATGTATATGATGTGTTTTTGTTTTGACGATGATGATGTCTTATGTTTCCTATGCTGTGACAGGATGTATGAGATGTTTATGTATGTAGCTTGATGTGATATATGCCAGTCAGCACCATGTTAGCTATGTTATTTGTTGGTTTGATTCAATCTTGGAATATGTAACGTAATGGAATCAAATGTCGATAATAATCTAACTTGCAGTGGTATTTGCGAAAGAGGCATGGATCGCGCACACTGTACTCATTGTTGAGCTAGAGAACCACTAGTCGGTATCGAGGAAAACGCTAAGGTGACCAATATGATGATGTCGGCTGCCGAAATAAGAGGCCAATGACAAATGAAGCAGTTATTCATCTTGGTTGTTGGTTGGTGGTCCCAAAACATATGCCGCTTGAATGTAGCATTTCATGATGGGGTGTAGAGAGCCCAAAAATCCGAAGCAATATTTTGTGTCCAACTGTAATACGCCATCGGGCGTAACTAAATGGTAAGCCGGTGGAGGAGTCATCCGTCACACAGCACAAAGGATAGCTTTAGACGAGAGGGTAGAAAAAGATTAAAACAATAAAGAAGAAGAAGAAACCTAAAGTAGCATGACTACTTCTAAGCATAACTTTCTTGAGGTACAACCCATTGATAGGTTCTTGAGTGTGAGGGGCCTTCTGGGGAGGCCAGGATGTATGCTCTTTTGGTGAGGAAATGTTGGATGATGGAAGGGCCATGCCAAGTGATTCGAATTTGCCGCGCTAAAGGTATCATGAGCGATATCATAGGATGAGGACAAGGTCGCTTCGCGAAATGATCGGTTATTGATTACGTCGATCGGCTAGCCTTTGGATCGTTTTTTAGTTGCCTCGCTGTTCGGTAGAAGGAGGATCGACGATCCTCATCCGAGACTCCAAGTTCATAGCACCGCCCATCGAGCAGCTATCAAAGCTTGATTGGCAGCGAAGGGTGGGAATTTCGCGACTCGAGCGGGAAGAGCTGCTCTCACCCCATGGACTATGCGAAATGGTGGTGTGAAACCTGTGGCGGTATTCACAACCATTCTATAAGCCCATAGCCGCCGGAAAATAACATATGATGCCAATTGGTTTTATGTTTGCTAACCATGCATTGCAACATGTTCCGGAGGACTTGTTTATCACCGACTCGTTTCGCTTGATCCGAGGGTAGCACGGCGGAGTAAGCAACCTGCGAGAAGCCTAACCGAGATGAGAGTTCTACGAAGATCTCATTCTCAAAATGTTTTCCATGATCGAAAAATAGTTGGAGTGGCACGCCAAAACGTGATATGACGGGTTGAAGAAAAACGCTACCGCGTTGTCGCCGTGCTTTTGAAAGCGGGCATATAATGTTTCATTTGGTGAAGTAATCCACAACAACAACAATGTATTTGTGACCATTGTTGAGGGGACTACAAGTCATAAAGTCACTGCCACATTTACAAAAGGGGCCAACAGTAATGACAAGGATGAAGAAGATGGGGAGCGTGCAATTTTGTTGGCATAGAGTCGACATTGCTCACATCGCTTCACGCGATGGATGCAATCGCGGAACAAGGTAGGCCAAAGTAACCGCCCCGATAATCTTCCGAGCAGCGGATATGCCCGAAAGATGGCCCCACATGCACCGCGGCGCCGCTTAAGACTCGTCACCAATAATAGTCAGCAAATGACGGCGATGGTGTCAACGCTCATCGTTATAGATGTCTCCCGCATGAGGAGATAGCTGGGCCCGATGGCTAATGCAACTTAATGATCATCTCGCGATATGATTACCGAACTTTTGAGTTCAGAGGTAAACGAGGAGGTCACCATACCAAGAATCATCCGAAGCGATGTAAAAGAAATGTTCATCAGGAAAGTCAGCATTGACGGGCAATTAGGGAGTGCCGAGGGAAGGGTCGTGGACTATTCACAGAACGAGGGCCTTCTTACTCTTTGGTGTTGAGAACTCGAGGTCGTGTTCTGGAAGGGATAACGATCCATCAAGAGAATTTTTCGTTAACTTGGCGACAACTGAGAAAATATTGCATAGGTTGGAATCGCTGGCGACCCGGTGGTGGGAGCGACGTAATGACGCAGCTTTAACCCAAGGACAATCAGCAAGAGCTAGTTTCTTCTTCATGTTTGTACTTCAGGAGGCCCCAAGAGGTTCTTACTAACGTAATAAAAGACGTGTTCACGATTGTCGTCTACAAGCTGGACGAGAACGCTTGGCTAATCGATACAACCGACAGTCGATATGTAGAGGATGTAGTCGCTGACCGTAGTCCGGGCGCGACTAACTGCTGCATGCTGGACAAGCATATTTTAAGGTCGCCAAACGACCGTTGGGCATAGTGGTCCCAATGAAAGGGGATGTCCCGACGGCAAGCCGGCGAAACCATGTGCGCCAGAGAAGTAATTAGGAACAAAGTGTCTAAGAAAGCTGGCTTTGCCTTGTAGACTCGGTTATCGTGATATATTCGGAGGAGGTGGAATTTCGGTGATGGCTTAAACTTTGAGGGGGTCCACAGTAACACCGCTTTGGGAAACGATAAAAACAAGGAGGTCATAAGACACGTAACAATACAATTTGAGGATTCAAGCGGATGGTTTGTATCGACCAAGATCGCTGGAAGATGATTCGGTGAAATCATCGAGATGTGTCAGGCTTTAGACGGGCCGCGGAGGTCGCTCTACGAGGCGCTGGTGATGATTGCTCGATCGCGGAAATATGTATGTCACGCCTGCCGGAAAGCCATACGGGCATTTTAAGCCAAAGGCATGACACGATATGAGAAAGCACCATGGGGTAATAAATGCACTTTGGTAATACTGATCTGGGTGGATTTGAATTTGGTTATAGCCAGAGAATCCATAAAGGAGAGAGCCTCGCGGGTCACCGCAGCCGTCGATGACCGATCGATGAAAGGCGTTGGAAAAGTTGTCTTTGGGACATGCTATTGAGATCGAAAGTCCTGCGCGCACGTGGATAATGCCTGTTTCTGTCGACGCGTACGTGGTTGGAAACCCGGCGAAGTGTAAGTGATCGGGGTAAATAAACCATCAGTATTTAATTTTACCCGATTTCGGGCTTTGATAGCCGCGGCCTTGGATGGATGTAGCAGTCATTGCTTTTGGCGAACGGGTGTGACGTCCGACCATGTGTTTCCATTCGATGTTCGACGATAGATGATCGAGACCGTGCATCTCGCGGTATGACCAAGCAAAGATATCCCCGTATTCTTGGAAGAGGGATTTATGGGTAATTTCCAGGAGGCAAGCTCCTATGGTGATTTCTTCGACGACACTACTTTTCATAGAAATGTCGATTTTGATGGTGGGGAATGTTGGCCATATTACTCTCTTCAAAAGCGTCCGGGGCAAGAATAGGATTCTTAAACCAATCGATAGTCCCAAATGGGATAAAATATTTGGTTTCGGATCACAGATAATGGTTTTACTAGGAGGCATGAGGGTTTCGTGGGGAAGAGTGCACGATGATGTAGTGCATCCCAAGGAAATTCTGGGCTTTGTAGTTCTTCCAAGATTTCCTAGTCGTTTTGGAAACAACGGGAAATAAGGTCATGATGAGTGATTCAAGCAGCAGGTGTGGAGTGCCTCACCGAGCAAGAAGGGAGGGATACAAGGTATGGTGAGGTTCACCGGATGATCCATATGTTGAAGCATCGGAGGAGTACCGGTAGTGGTTGGATGGAGGGTCTCTATATGAACAGCTGGGAGGATTAAGGGTAACTCCTCGAGATGTTACGGCTGAACCATGGAGGTGTTGGGAGTGCCTCAAGTTCTCTAGAGATGACACGACGCTCTTCTTCTGCGGTGAAGTAATGTCAATTATTGGCTCGTTGGGTTGGTGTCACGTCACTGACGCTGCCCCGTAGGCAATGATCTTAGGACATTGGTATGTGAAATGGCTAGGGAATCGCAGAGAGAGAAACGGCATCTCATACGTTTGTTAACTGAAGTAGTGAAATAACAAATGTCAGTGATGTTTTAAGAGGACGGCTCAATGGATTTTTCGAAGTTCCGCGATACCAAGTTAACGCCCGGCCAAAACGCAAGGTCGGGAAATGGTGAGCGTAATGGCCATATTATCGAACATATAGCACACACGAATTTAGTCCTCAACCCTTTACTAATCGGAAGGGTTGGTGGTGATGGTACGGCAAGTAGTGATGGGTGTTGGTGGGTGGGATTGGAGGGAATCAAATTCAGTAATTCCGGTGATGGGCAGCTGTTGGTTTGGTGGCCCGCTTTTTCACACAACGCACATGGTGGTGAAATGCATGGGGCGAGGAGCTGCAAGCTCCTTCGCTTCTCCCCGCCTACTCGGAGGAGCATAGGGTAGTGGGTGGGGTGGAGAACAGACTGCCATGGGGAGGCCAAATGGCATGGATCATTTCACGTGGATGTAAATACCACACTGGGATTGCTAACACCATATTGGGTGCAGGTGAGTGTTGCAAATTAATTCTGAAAGCTTCGAATTCCGGCAGGGTAAAGAAGGAATTTGAGTGCGAGGGTCAGAACTGGCTCTCCAAATGGGACTATGTCCCCTGAAAGGTGGACTGCGGACCTAGGGTTTTAAAAATCGCTAGAGGTTCCTATGGGAGTGGTGTTGTGATTGTTGAGACGTCAGATCTGGTCAAGCCTCCTCAGGAGGATGGGTATCCCCTGCGGGAGTTTTGTTGATGTAACGATGCATACTTGATTAGGGGAAGGAGGAGGTGCTCCATGATATGTCCCAAACAAGGATGGATATTTAAAAATTCCGTGAATCATCTCACGAAAGTGATATACTTCTTGGTTGGTGTGGATGTGGGGGAGAATGTTATCGACATTTAGCAGAGGGCGGTCATAATGAGATTCTGGTCGATGGTTGGCAATCTTTCCGCTAGGGGAACGATTAATCAAAGATGTGAAGATGCCACTCATTAAGAAGCGCATAATACGTAGCCACGTCCAACAAGATATTTAATCATGCGACATTGATAAATCTGATATCAATGAGGAATGGTTTCATTCCCGAAGTTCAATCTGGACATTTTGGAAGGAGCCCTCAGAGAGGATGGTCGCCCATCAGAAGCTTTCCAGAATGTGATGAAGTGGATGTGGTGTTAGTTCCTGAGAAACCAAGTTTCGCCATACCATTTTGACATGATGCATGCAGATGCCCCTTCGTCGATGATGCATCGATGGACGGTGGTGTTTCGTATTTTTATTGGTATTTGGAAAGTGATCAAGGTGGGAAGGTGGGGTTCTCCACTATTGAGATAAAAGGTAATTATTCGAGTATCTGTGGGGTCGACTGTCCCCAAGGAGAAAAGTAGTGATTTCCGCCAGGTAGGATGTTCGAGGATCCTTAAGAACGTATTACGGCAACGGGATTGCCAAGTCAGCTCACCAAGCTATAATTGTGAGCCGCCCTAGCCTGTGGGTCAGAACATCTTACTAAAAAGTGATGCTAGGATGCGAATGTTGTTTGGCGGAGGGCTATGTATCACTTAACTGGTGACGCTATGTAGGGTTTTGTTCTCGAGGGATGAAGGCGAGACTCACCGACATCGACGCATTCCGTTTGCAGTATGATTTTCCTCAATCGGGTGAGGAGAATGCACGCCTGGCTGGGTTGTTGTGGGTTGTGGCATTGTCCTTAATGGAGGTGGGGACGCCAGCATCCTTAAGGTGTTTACCACGCCTGCGATGTGGAAATAGGATTCTTGTAAATGCCAGATGGGGTTGTTGCACATACCGTTGTTGTGCCCGCCGCGGCGGTAAAGCTCGGTAGGCAGGGGAAGATTCCCAGTATTTCAACCTTGTGGTCCAGCCGACCTGGGGCAATGGTGGGTGCATGACCGCATTATCATCTACAAAGGGCAACAAGGGTGATGGTTTTAACAAAGATTCCACCCTTTACTGCTGTTACGCTCTTTGGGGGTTTTGGTTCCTTTGGTTCCTGCTTATTCTGTATGTTGGTGTTGGTGGGGATGCGGTTCCCTGCCTTTGACCAGGTTTGTTGTTATTCCTATTCTTCCTTTTTTCCCCGTTGTTGTTTGGATGGATGAGGTGGGCTGGCTTTCTGTATTCATTTGTTCAATATTATGGTATTGCTGAGCGGCGAAGGTTGAACAAAATTCTACCCCGCATGAGATGGGGGTGCCATAGGCTGTGGAGGACCAGGAAAGGCGGCGGGTAAGCCAGGTGGTACTGGATCCGACACGTACCGAGAAGGCTGTGGGCTTTCACTAGCAAGCACCGTGAAGTCAGCCGTTGAGGGGGTACTATTGCTTGTGGCAATAGGTGCATGTATGGGAGGTGCCGGGGAAGGTCCACTGATGGGTGGAGTGTATAGCGCCAGGTATGGCCTCGCGGATGCCGGGGGGCAGTAAGGAGTGCCCCCATAAAACAGCGGGTATTGAGGTGTGCCACACATCGATGGTGGTTGGCCAGGACCATGGTGTGTGTGGCACCTATTAGTCCGTCACTGGTCGACATCCTAGGTCGACCGTGGCCAAAATGGTAGGGCTTGAAGATCAGAAGACAAAGGTATAAGTATCCCATCATGCATAGATGAGTTCATACCGTTAAGCCTTACTAATGCCTCTTCAGATTGAGGAAGGTGGAAGCGACGCCTTTTCCAAGGAGAGAGACAAGATCTAAGAAACCGCCAAGGCATCACATAGTGGTTTCACATACTGAAACTACGTCGCCTACGTCATTCGTGAATGTGGTCAGGGATGTGGGTGTTTGAGGTCTGTTTGAAGTTGGATTTTAGTTCTAGACCATTGTCATGGGGATGGGTAATTGGAAGAAGGTCAAGAAGGTTTTGGACAATGATCCAAAGGTCGTAAATTGGATTCTTCGACATACCATTTGGCCGATGGGTCGGGCGTGCGCTGAAATAACGGCACCGACTAAATCAGCCCATGATGCTATAAAGAACACCATAGATGAAAGGTCATGACATGGCTGGCGGGATATTCCCCCGATTTTCCTTAAAAGTTTGGAATATTTGAAGGTAATTTAGCAGGGATAACTAGCCAGAAAGGAGAATGCAATATAGGATCATTAGTAAGCTTAGTGAGATCCGGTATGTTGAGAGAGGCCAAGCATGGCATCCGAGTGGGGAGGGCGAATCGGCCATGTTGTGTTGTGAACCCACCCTTGATGGGGACTAGGTGGGTTGGTGCTCCTCCTTGACAGGAAGTGGGTCCACGCCCGTGAAGAGGAGAGAAAGTGGATGGATGACTTTGGGAAGTTGACCCAAGTAATGTAGAACCAAGCAAAGCTGATCCCATGACAGTAGCACTCACAGGAGAGTGAGAAGGAGGTACCGATGAGCTTCTGCACACCAGATACTCCCCAAGGATAGGAGGAATATTGAGTAAGCTGCCGGAACATCTGGCCTGTGGTTCCCCTACGATGTTGGGCTAGTTGTGTAAATGTGTGCAACAAGTGGTGAGAAAATATAGAAACAAGAGCCTTCGCCGTGATGTTCTAATACAATTATATATTATCCAAATCCAAATTGTAATCAGATGTGCACAGGCTATAGATGGAAAAGAAGCATATATGTTGGTCGAGGGTTTTTTGTCCGCATGGGGGAATCAATCAAAAGAAAAGCAAATGCTCGTGTCCTAGATCTAGGACACCTTCCTTCCTCTCAAATAACACTAGATCTTCCAATAGCTCTTTAACAAGTAGTCCCAACAACCTAAGAGGCTACCAGTGAAGAATGAAGCAATCAAGTTATAAATTGAGGGGTAGAGGGTGCAATATCCCAAAGAGCTGGCGATACCTCCCAAAATCCACACAAAATCCACCATAAAAGGACAGCCCACAACCGCCACTCCTGGTAGATGTCCTACTATCAATAGGGTACCTCGGCCCGCGCTACATTTAGATTTTCGGCTCTAAGAATGTAAGTCACGTCATCCCCGGCCCAAGAGGTGGGTGCCTCAAGGGGGGACTTACAAAACAATCGAACCTCAGCCTTCGGTCTTCAATGGCATCTCCCCGCCTTATGGTGATTGGAACGTCGGACTTGGAGGATTTGAAAGCTCCTATTTGTCAACTTCTTATGTTTGAAATTGTGAGAACCGTATAACGGGGTTATTGGATGGCTACCCCCGAATCCTGTACTTAGACTAAAATTTTTGGCACCGGAGGACAAAATTTTAGTGAGCGTTAGAAAAGATTTTGATGAAGTGTTTTGTGATAGGTGAAACCAAATCTCGCTGATTGAAAGTGGGAGTGGATAGACTTATAAAGAAAATATGGGGTGTTTTTAGAGTCCCTTGGGAGGAAACCTATTTAAACCTCCACGCTTCGAGAAAAGGCTATGAGTGCAATAGTGACTTTGTGTGTGAGAAAGTGTCATTCAAATGTACTTTATTTAGATGTCACCTCTCAGACGCGTGACATCGCTATCCTTTACAGAGTCAATCACCTAAATCAATCGATGTCATTGGCAATAACCAGGAATTTTAAAACCTTTAGGATTAGCATGTGGATGATTGAATCAAGCATTGTCCCTTTAATTTTCGCGTGAGTTAATCAGCAAAAGCAGGAAACTATCCAGATTGAACATGTGGGCAAGTGTGGGCCTGTTACAAACCTTTTAACCTCCTAGTTTCTCGATTCGTGCAGAAATTCAAACACCATTCTAGCTTTATCGACATGTATGTGTGGGCCCGTTACAAGAAATGTGTTTGAAAAATGAAGTTAAGAGGGTTCTGGTATGAATGTCTTCCTTAAAGCGGTAAATTTTTATGAGATGAGATTCGCTACAATCTTTTTGATTCTCAAGATCTTGAGGGCTTTAGAGAAGAGCATGCTCAAGATTGTTACTTGCAACTACTAGTCCCAAATGTGAGTTAGACGTGATTAAAATTGATGTCGAACTGATTATAAATCAAAACACTTATCCACGTATCGAAGCAACAGGAAAAATGATTTTTATCCTTAAGTGCCTATGTTTTGTTCGGGACTATCCCTTTATAAGTTTTTGGCAGAGGGGCCCATGGCGTAGTGTATTTACATGTATACATCATTTGAAAAGGAAACCAACTTTCCCCACATCAAAACCTTAAAAAAAATGGTCAAATGCGGGTTTAGTATATTAGGTTGCAGCGCCAGCGGACTGGTATCAAAATCCGAGATGATGCGCGTTCTATGGGTGAATACCCCGCGCTTAGTATGAAAACACTGCTCCTTCTGATGAGCAGAATCCATAATATCATAAAAGCCTATTTTGATCCTAGTTAATAAAACATAAAGGAAAGTGAATTAAACCCATTTGAGGGAGAATTTGTTACCTAAAACTCTTGAGTTTCATCATGTTCTGTGGTCAACTACCATAAATGGACGGGTCAGAAGAAGTCTCCGGTTCTAAAGAGGTAACGATTCCAAGACGGGGTTAATGGAAATGAAACAAAACCGTGATACAATCTAATCAATGGAAAATACACTAAAATAAAATAAAAACATCAAACAAATTAATAAGGGAGTCACAATGGTTCAAAGTTTGATTCATTAGTGAAAAACCAGAAAGCACACACCTAAGAGTCGATAGGGGTTCTCTCTCTCCAGCTGCCGGAATGTCCTTCTGTGTCTCAAATTAATAATGTTTTCCTTACAAATGAATAGAACTTGCAAACCCAGGTGAGAACCTGGTTAGCCGCGATGATAGTTTGTCAAAGATCGAATTTTAATCATATGGATACCCACTAATAGGTAACTCGGGTTGGGTCAAAACATATATCAAGTGATAGCCTAAATACTTGAACAGCACATTCGTAATAACAAAAAAATGGGTAACTACAAGATATTAGCTATGACGGGAAATTAGTCAGGTAAGAGGGGAAGTAAAATGTTGTGGCGAGTAATTTCATGAAAAGGATGAATGAGTCTTTCTTTCAGTTATTCACTATCCAACCCGATTGATGTAGAAGCTAAGGGATGAATGGAAAAATGACTAAAAAGCGTGGACTCTCATTCAAAAGTTTCAACAAGATTCCAGTGCATCGTGATATATTTTTATGGAAAAATGATTCACTATTTTACAAAGATCGCTTATATTTATAAGAACTCCCAACTCAAACAAAGGGTATTATTGGAATTGAACACCTCTCCTGAGGGAGGGCAACGGGATTTGAAAACCTACCTATGAGTCAAGAAGATTTCAGATGGCCTTAAATATCAACAAAGGTTTGTGGGCGAATGTGTGGTTTGCCAACAAAAACACGTATGGAAACAATAAGACCTTCTAGTCTTTTGCTACAACCATTATCCATCCCCAAGTCACAAAGCAGAGGAGGTTTCATGGATTTTAACACAAGCCATTAAAACTAAGAGATGTCACTGGCGGATTGATAGATCACCAAGTATGCATACTCTTTGGAGATAACTTCATCCTTCAAAGCTAGCGTTACTACAATCGCGATCATGGAGGACAACAAAAGCTACATGGCAACCAAAAGATTATTGTAAATGACAAAGATCCCATATTCATCGGGATATTTTGGACATATCTATTTTTTTTTGGGTACCTAATTGGCTCATAGCTCATCCAATCATCCTCATTTTGATGGGAAAAACCAGGATAGTGAACAAATGTCTAGAAGGCTACTTTCTGCTGTTTCTTTGTCTCCGATAAACAAACACACTGGTTCAAAAGGTTACCCTTTGCATCGGCGGTAATGACTTCCTTTCACTCCGCAGTCAAAATGACAATTCATTTATATACTTCTTATGGATTACCAATCTCTTCCATCACTTCTTCTCTTAAAAGAAAAATATAAGGTTCAAGCAAGGGAAGATCGCTAACGCAGGAATCAACAACAAATTCTCCAAATCTTAAAGTATCAACCCCATTCATGGCACAAAATCGCATGAAACAAATGCTTATCAACATCATAGGAAAGAAGTTTTGAAGTAGGATTGGGTGTTTTGTGGACTACAAACCACAAAGATGTCCCTCAAGCAAGCCAAGAAGGATAACAGATTATCACCAAAGTACTATGAATCTTTATATGGGTAAAAGATTGGTACTATACATGCTAAATTGAGCTACCGTATCTTCATGAGTATAATTCAGCTTTTCCCATTAAGTTTCATGTGCTTGTGTTATGGTTATAGGTGACAAGATCCCAGCCTAAACTATATTGCCTAATCCTGACGAGGATGGAAATCATGATTGGATCCTGGCCATCACTGGCCAAGAATTCGGCTGCTTAAGGAATAGATCCATTTCAGAGTATCTCATTAAATGGAGGAAATCCACTCTACCAAGGATAATTCCACCTTGGGAATATGATTATTTTATATAGAATCATCCAGAGTTGCTCAAGCATTTTGGGAAACACTTGTCTCAAGGGAGGGCATGTTAAGCCCTAATATTGCTCATTACCCCTTAATTCAAAGCATATTATATTAGTAATGTTTATTTATTTATGTCGGCTTCAGGCCATTAGTTGTAATTATTCCCAGTCTCCTATATATACTAATATAATATTTTCTATTCTTTGAATCATCTTGTACTTGGAACATTTAAGTGGGGTAAAAGAGTAGTTGCCTCTAAGAGTGTTTATATTATCCAAATTATCTTTTCAAGGCTGCTGAGTACTTTTCCAGGTTTCTATGCTATATTGATGTTTGGTTCTTAACAAGAACATATTGCTGACAATTATACCTTTCCAAATCCACTACATAAGCTTGGTGGTATGCTTGTAAATTCTCCACAACTTATCCTTGGTACACTTCTAGCCACATCATTGAACCTAAGTGGTTCCTACATTATGACAGTGGCCTCTTGTTGTCATGTTGTCTATGAGGAAAATCCATCAACATATGTGTTTCTCCACAACCACAACATAGAAAAGGTCCTTTATTTGGTTCCTCTACTCTTTCTCATACTTTCTTTGTTGTCTTATTTCAACTTTGAGATGGAAAATTTTGTTGATACACATTTTTGGTAGGAAGGATCATCCTAGAGATCTTACTAGGGTTCTTAAATTTCGAGTGTTTAAGCCCCTTCTTCTTGAATATTGATTTCCTTTCCTTTTTCCAATCCTTGTAGGCTGCCTCTTTTCATGCTAAGACTCCAATGTGAACAATTGGGTCTTCCTTATGGTGTCCTCCAAACACTTCTGCTTATCAAATTCATTTTTCCGTAGGACTCATGGGTTATCCATTTAGAAATGTTTCACTTGCTTTCACATTCCTGAGGTAAGGAACATACCAACAACTCCATGAATCTCATGCATCATCCATGGTAAGTTGACCCAAATTATTCTCATGGAATTCCTTGATTTTATCATTGTAATACTTTTTTGATAGGTATGCCTTTCATAAGTATTTCTCAAACTACTTCCAAGTTAGTTTTCTTTCCTTCAATCCTCTGATTCCCTTGAGGCTCCACCAAATGGAGGCTCCTTCATTCAGATTGAAAATGCAGATCCTTTACCTTAGTATTTCTACACAATTTTTGGTACTCAGTGCTCCTTCAAACCCAACATCCAACCCTCGACTTCCTCTCCTTTCTTAATTTATCCATCAAAAGATTCTAGTGTTTGGTCTTCTTGAATTATTCAAGCATGAACTCCTTGTGAATGCATTCTTCTTCTCTTCTCAGGGAACATCTAACCTCATACACGTTAGAAAATCCCACCAAAGTAGTCTCTCCCCTGGCTAGATGACTCCATGAAATGCTTCCACTAGATCTTCCCTTCTTAGCATCTCAGTGCCTTTTCCTGGAAGAACTCTTTCCCACAACAATTGCAGATAATTCCATGATTTTGGAGGATCTCAAGGAGTTTTTCAACCTCTTTCTATCATCGTAACTCTATGACATTGGGGACTTTTTGCGATGTTTCTATATTTCGTAAAACCTCCAAGTAGTCAATACTACATTCAATTATGCTGTCTCGGCTCAGATTCAAGGTTTCTGTTATTCCTTTAGGATTCTAACAATGGCCATCAAATCTAGAGGGGTCTCTCTATCCCTCTAGCCCTCATATTTCTCATCTCTAAAATGTGAGGTGTCTTCTCCATGTTATGCCACCACCTAAGTCTTCCCTTCAATATTACACTCTACATGTCAAACAACAATAATTATTAGCCATTATATTAGCATTTTTAAAAAATGTAGTACCATGCAACATTAAAAGTTTTGTAAAAATTTCATGGCCTTGATGACCCACCAAGCCTAGAGTTTGAAATTTTCTCTGATATCACTCATAACACACCCCACCCCCCTAACCCTCTCTCTTAGGGTCGGTGGGATGTTAAAATTTCGCTTTGTCAACTCAAATCTTGTCTATCTCTAAGGTCCATAGATTGATTCTTCTTGCTAAGAGCTCTCCAATGACTGTGACCAGGCCCAAATTCTATCTCTGGATCTAAAGTTACAACCTCCCAAATTTTCCAGGCCCTCATTGTCAAAATCCACCTTACTACCACATGGCATCTATGTGGCTTCTTACCACTCATTCTTTTCGATGTGGTGCTAACATGGATTTGATGTGGCACTTATCCCTTAACTCACTGCTCAATGGATTTGATGTGGCACCTATCCCTTAACACATGGTTTTCTATTGGTTAACACTCTGATTTTGGTACTTATCCAATTTCAAGGATTCTTTAAGGTCTTCCAGACTTCCAGGAGTTTGGAGTCTACTTTGAGACTGTCAAAGACTCCCTAACTTCATCGAGAGGAATATTCTTGCATATATTGCAAGATTTCCACTTAAACTGCAAGGTCCTCAGGGACACAGACTGCCCATACTCGTTCATTTTCATAATTTAATAGATCAAGTAAAATACTAAGGATTAATGAGGGGGTGAATCAGCACAGAGAAATCTAACTTTTAACCATATAATGCAAGTGTTATATCAATGTAACATTATCATCCAATATTTAAGAGTAAATAAATAATGAACAAATGAACAATCATACACATACACAATACACCAATGTTTTTACGGAAACCCAAAGTGGGAGAAAACTACATAATGCTTTTTCTTATATGTCTTGAAGAATTACATTCATTGGAAGCAATTCAAATTCTTTTGTTTTCCAAATGCAACTAGAAGAGGCTCCAACCCCTAGTTTCTCACAGACTACAACTTGAGGGAAGCTCCAACTCCCCAATTCTCTCTGCTACAACCAAAGGAGGCTATATCCCCTATGTTCTCTGGACATGTCTCTATAAGGTGGGCTACAACCACTGCCCTTGCCTCGCTCCAACCGCTTTGACATGTATGAATGATGGAACCACTGCCACGCTTATCATTGTGAGATATATTGTTGTAAACCTGTACAAATAAAAATGAACCATGCATCAAACATGCAACAACCTATACCAATAAATTGAACCATGTATCAACCATGCATCAACTCAGACTCTCAACTCAGAATATAACAAGTGCATCAACCATGCACCAACTCACTCAAACAACTCAGAATCAACCTTCACTATAAACAAGTGCATCAACCATGCACCAACATGTACCTCAACTCCTAAACCTTTCCTTAACTTTAACAACAAGAGACTAGCATTTCATCAAACTTTACTTTAGTCTCAATATGACTATTTTCTGATTAGTCAACAACCCTAACTTGAAATAATCATAACTATGTACTTGTAATGAATAAATATATGAAAATAGTACACAATGTTCTTCAATGTGTTTTATACACCTCCATGTGTCACTACTTGGAACCTCTTTAAAAGGATTTTATAGCAAAATGACATACCTTTGCTGAATTCTCGCTTATTCTAGAGATTTAACTTGTAGAGCATGCGGTCTCTTAATAATAATATTTGTTGTATGGATCTTTGAAAATTTTACACATAATACTACATAATGTACTATAACCAACACATTTGGTCTTACTAAATTTGGATCTGTTATGAAGAAGTTATGATGTTTTTACTTTGAAAACACTTGTTTTAAAACTAGTTTCGTGATTCAATAGCCACAAAACCTCATTTTCTTAAATTTAAGTGTATCTCCAAACATACAACGAACCACAAGTTAAAAATTTGTACCATAGATACTTGATATGTTTCTCAATGGCCTCCCAATTTCAAAAATGGTGAGATGACATGAAAAAAAAAAAAAATTGAGTTATGAAAAATGGTGAGATGTGACCTGGAAATAACATGCCTTAGAAAGCATCATCATCATCAAAAGAATTTATCCTCCCTTGAAATTTCATCCTTCTTCACTTCACCTTCCCCTCTAAAAATTGATTATATATCCTTTGTTACCTCATTCGCCTGTAGATATTCAACATGCTCAAGGATAATTTAAAATGAGAGCCTTCGCCTCTTATTTATAATTCTAAGTAGCTTCCTTTAGAAGCATTTTCTAGCCATCTTCTAGCTCACTTTGTCCACATAGTCACCTGCGTCCAAATTTTCCACTTTTCTACTCTCCATGTATCCAATAGCCACTTGACCACTTAACCCATTTTCCTCATTTTAGGTATACACCTTCTTATAACCACTTTCCTTAATTAGAAAGTTCTCTATTTAATTTTTTATTATTATTTAAATAACTCTATCTTTTGTCACTACCTTTATTATTTCAATAATCCTCTTTTGATTTTGTCACTTCACTTTATTATTTTAAATAAACCTCTTTGACTTTAATACTTCCTTAATTTTATTATTTAAATAATCCTCTTCGACTTTGTCACTCTTCCAATTTTATTATTTTAAATAATTTCATCTTTTGCAAGCACTTTGACTTCTTTTCAATTTTGGGGTTTCAAGTCAATCATATGAGTGTCCTTCAACTGTGAAGGCCATAAAACTCAAACCGCGAGGAGTTATGTGATCGCCCACATACCACCGGAAATGACATGACATGTACTATCCATAGAATAGTCTTTACCTACAAATCTATCAAAAAATCATACCCATTATACATCAAACAAACTTTGGTTCCATTACCTAAAACCTTGTGCTACCGAATTTATACTGGGACTTTCTTCAATGGTTGACATCAATGAAACCAACCCAATTAATCAACACCCCCTTTAGCATTGATGAAACACTGATGCAATACTGAAATCATATCACTATGCTCCCCCCTAGAACCATGACTCTGTCCTATGTATATGATAAATCTCTCCCCCTCGAACCATGCCTTCGTCCTCTGCATCTCGATAAATATCTCCCTTTGTCATCAATGGTAGCGTATTCCTTCCCATCTCTAAGTGAGGCTCCCCCTAACTGAATCGTATGATCTCCCAACCCGAACTTTCCTCTTTATGGTGGTTCCTCATGTAATATCTAAAACATATAAGATAAGCATTCAAAAGCATTCATTTTGGAGTAGAAATAACTGTAGTCTCCTCGCTTTGAAGATATTCAAAGGCTTCCTCGTGGAAGCGGTTTTGTAAAGATGTTCCGCCACTGGTTCTTTTATGCCCACATATTCAACTCGTGTTCTTTTTATACAACTTGTTCCTAAGAGAGTGATATTTGATTTGGAATGCTTCGCCTTGGAGTGTACCACTGTTCTTTCGAGATGTATCATGGTACTTTGTATTATCACAATAGATTGAATGGGCCTATCATACTCAACCTATATATTCTGCTCTGTTTGTTTCATCCATAGAAACCTATGTACAACATGTTGTCATGCAATATACTCTTCCTCACCAGATAAAGATATTGAGATTGTTTCTTTGCTTATCCATGATACTAAAACACTCACCCAAGTAGAACGATGCTCTATTGGTGATTCGTCTATTGACAATGCAGCCTACTCCACCGTGATCTCGCAGGCAATAAGGATAGATCCTTTCCTTTGGATACCATAATGAAAACTCTTATATTCCTTTGACATATCTGAAAATTCTTTTCACCGCTAATACATGTGACTTTGGTGCAGCTTGAACGTGCTACCCGCCCAACCGCTTTTGCATTACATCTATTCTGATGTTGTCACATATAGTAGGCTACCAATAATTGAATTGTATTCGTATGATCCGTGACTTTGAATCATTATCTTTGCTCAACTTGCCACTGGTTTGCATGGGAGTGATAATCGTTTTAAAATCTTCCATTCTAAACCTTTTAAGATTTCTTTAATATAATTGGTTTGATAAATAAAATTTCCTTGGTTGATTTGGTGTATTTGAAGTCCTATAAAGAAGGACAATTCTCCAAGTAATGGCATTTCAAATTAATTTTGTATGTCTTGGTAAATTTCTAGTTTAACATGTCATTAGTACTTCCAAAACAATATCAACATAAACTTCGCTGCTAATAAAATACTATCTTGAGTTACCTTGATGTAGAGGTTGTTCTATGCACTTCCTTTTATGAACCCATGTTGTAGATATTTATCCAAATTAGAGTATTATGCTCAAGGAGCCCGTTTTAGACCATACAAATCCTTATTTAATTTATACAATATCTACATTCTCTGACAACTGAAATCCCTCTCGTTGTTCAATGTAGACTTTTCTTCAAGTTCCCATTCAAAAGTTTGATTTTTAATATTCATCTCGATGTTACTTTACTATTTTGGAGCATGTATATAAGCTAAAATTAATCTATGCTGTTTCCCATTCTGCAATCAGCAAATGTCTTTCAAAGTTTCCATTCCTTCAACCTCGCGGTAGATCCTTTTGCATACCACCCAGTTTCTTTGTTCCTTGTAACCTTCCGCTCTCTATTCACTTATTCCTCGTGATACCCACTTTTGTGTTGATCACATTCTTATCCTTTGGTCTTGGAACCAATTCCCAAGTGTCATTTTTCTATTTGATCCAATTCTTCATCCATGGCCTTATTCCAAAATTCATCCTTGTTGGCCCTTCAAAACAGGTTGGTTCAATCAGAGATGAGAGTGTTAGGTGCATTTGTTCTGGGTGAATGAATTCTTCTTCTAGTCTCAACTCCTCGTGATATTTGCTTCCATAATATGATCCTATGATGATTCTTTTGTACTCTTGTCTCCGCTAGGTGTCTTCTGAGGCACTTGTTGAACTTGTTCTTCGTCATTTATCCTCTTCATCTTCCATTTCCTACTTATTTTTCATCTTCTTCTTCGTAGAGATAGTTATTCATTGATCTATTTTTCTTCTTCCTTTAATTCTTGGTTACCTGTTTACCAATTGTTACGTTGATGTTTCCTACAACTTTGTTCAATCTCGTATTGTAACACTTGTAAGCTTTCCTTGTAATTTGAGTAAGTAACCAACAATTACTCCTTTGTCTACATGAGAGTTTAACTTTCCCATTCTTCCATCTTCTCTTTGATGTAGCATTTTCTTCCAAAACTCAAGTGCTTCTACATTTGTCGGTCTTCTCCTTTCCATAGCTCAGGATTTTCACGCTGTTGTTTCGAAAGACAATTTCTTTTGAATGTGAATTGTTGTGTGAACTGCCTATGTCTAAAATATATATGTCAATTTGGAATCCATTAGCATTGTTCGAGCCATTTCCCTATACTGTCGTTGTTCTTTCTTTCAACAACTCCATTATGTTGAGGTGGTCTAGCAATGAAGACCCTCTTTTTATTCCATGCCCGCTTCTAGTAGTCCATAAATTCCTTTCTTTGAAGTGAACTCCTCCATTATCGATTCAAGCTTTGGATTTTTGAATCCATTTCATTGTCAACTATTTCCTTGTAGACCTTGAAGTTTTCAAAAGCTCGACTTATTCTCGAGAAAGAAAACTGATACCATTCTTGTATAATCATCAACTAATAACATAAATTATTTCACCTTTTAAAACTCTTTATTGTAGTTGGTCCAACTAGATCAATATGCACAATTTCTAGTGGTCATGTCATTGAATATTCTTTTGATTTAAACCTATTTTGTATGTTTTCCTTTGTTGACAATGCTTGCATAAAAGTTGGTTGGTTTCCATGGATATGAGACATTTCTCTTAACCGCCTCTTTGTTTGAAATTCTGACATACATTTCAAAATGTATGTGACTCATTCTTTTGTGCCATAGCCAACTTCATATTCCTTTCCTATGTAACACTTTTCATTTCCAATTTCACTTAATACATATATGTTGCTTGAAGTTCTCAGTATGTTGCAATCAATTCTTTCTTGAACTCTTCTTTTCTTATCTCACACTTATGTGGAATCGAAAAGTAACTTTATGACCTTGGTCACACATTTGACTCCACACTCTAGAAGATTATATTTCATATCTTCTACTAGTAGAACATTTTATGCCTTGCAGGCTCTTTTGTTTCAATTCTGACTGCGCTCTTTCCAATGATTTTAGTTGAATCATCATTTTAATAAGTAGACTGATCCTTATCTTTCCTTTCTTAATGTAAGCAACTTATCTCTATCACCTCGCTTCATGTGTTTTGAACAACCACCGCCAACATACCAACCACATTTCTTCTTCTTAGCTTGTAGATCCTTGTAGAGCTTAGTGCATTCTTCATTTCATTGATTCTCAAGTTTTATCCATGTCCTTTTCTCGAGGTTCCTCGTCATGACTCCATGGTTCTCATATGTTCAATTCAATTTTTCCATTACCCCATAAGTCAGCTTCACACCTATGACTTCTGAACTTCAAATTACCGTCGCTTTTTGCAAATAGACGATATTTTCATTTCATGCGACATTTGCAAATTGGTTTCAATTTAGTTTTCACGACTGTAAGCGTGAAAACTCCTCCATCGTTATTTGAACTGTAATGATCTTCTCATTGCTATTCTGAAAGGCACTTACCTTTGGTTTGTTATTAAGTGGCTGGAATGATTTTTCGAACTATGTCCATTTGCCTATTCTTGCTTTGATTGCACAACTTGATCTTTATTTGGTTGATAAGGCATTGAGCATGTAAATTTATGGGTTATATTTGATTCTATAAGGGTCATGGTTGATTTTCTTTTATATAATGTGATCCTTATTATTATAAGATCTTGGCTTGTCGATTTTATGAAATCATTGGTCACAAAGTTTATAAATGTTTGATTACACATTATGCAATGACGCGTTGGTTAAACATTTGGGTTTTGGTTTAACGTTGAAAGACAATGGTTTGAATTATTACAATAGCACATATTTAACTTCGGGTTTGATTTCGTATTAAACATTCGTGGTTTCAAACAATAGATTGGCGCATTGACATATCATCCACTGTTTGATTCATTGGGTTGGCCGAATATTATGGTTTGAATGATGTCATGATTGATTGAACAACCTTGTACTTGGTCATTACTGTTTTGCATGGCGGTGAACTATCCAACCACCCTCGCAC
>SNQJ01S0130589.1:1786-25911 GCA_010110895.2 Picea sitchensis
TTATGATGGGAGCGGACAATGGATTTTCAAAAATCCCCCCAGTGGCAAACCAAAACCTACAAACAGAGGTTTGCTAGGGAATCCTGTCAATCCCCCCAAACATGGTCAAGTGGGCAAATGTAAGATCCAAGCAGTCGTTAGAAATAAAAGGAATCAAATGCATACATTTAAAGGTTTTAATGATCAAATGTGACACATGCCATGATACTTGGACTAATTCCCTCATGGAGCAAGAACCTCTTTTGATACAGGACCAAACCGTTGGTGATGGATGTTGTGGCTGCTAACAAGATAAGGACGATGGAAGAAGAAAAGGTAGGCCCTCCAGGGCCATGCTCAGGTCAATCCTGCTCTCGACACTCCATGTCTAGGACTTGTGGGCCTTGAGACATGATCTCCTAGCTATCCATAAAAAGTGGGGATAACAGTACCCAAGTCCTCAAAGCTCCTACATGAGAAGAAACAATAATTTTCCCTCCTCCCCTAGTTTTTTATGATGCTCTACTTTGTGATAGGGAAGATGAGGATGAGATAAGAAAGTCCTTGAATGTTTCAAATCCTACATGTTATGATACCGATAATGACATAGTTGATAACATTGATGAGTTCATACATGTTGGGAGACGTAGGTGGGATGCAGTTAGTTATGATATGGATCCCATCTATGACATAGAAAGTCATCTCCAAGTGTTGCCTTTGCAATTATCACAGCGAGTTACTCTTGACCAGCGGAAACAAGGAGATTAAATTTTTACTGATGCTCCCCAAGCACTCAAGGTCGACCAAGTACCGTATTTGCCTGACGATTTTCGATCCTACCTTGAGGGTTTTGATGAGTAATCCTCCGAGCACTTAGATTTATCCTATGAGGGTGACTATCTACAACCGCTGTGCTTGGGTCTTTCTAGGAGTAAGAGCGTTGTTTACCTAAAAAAGGATTCTCATGACATTTTTCTCCAGCCACCTCTTATTACTTTACCTTGCTGTATCATTAAAGGTGTAGTTGGGAATAATATCTTTTGTATTGAGTTTCCTCTGAAGAAAACTCGAGACTCCAAGGGTTGGTTGAAAACTACAGATTTGATTCTATCATCCCAGTTTTTCAACTTTCCCTTGAGAGTTTGCCAGTCATCTACTAGATCTTTGTCGATCCCTCTCCGAGCTTCAGAGTGTGAAGAAGTCCTAGGTAGCCAGTTTGCCGACATTTTGAGTCAGTGTTCTGAACCTTGGACTTTTCATGACCCCTTCCTGAAGTGGATTGAGTACTTTCCTCGAAGACTAACTTGGCACGATTTTATCCCTCCCACCTGCCTCCATGAGTTAGAGTTTGTGATTTTCGATGATATGATATATGTTCTAACCCATGTCATCTTTGTGCTTGATTTATCACTATTTTGGTTTATGATGAAGCACAAAGGCAGGTATTGTGGGACGTTGTTGGATTGGCTTTGTTATCGCACAGTTTGTAGAAGGGATAAAAGCTTGAGGTTTGAAGGCCAAACTGGCGTAACAGGAACCAATCCCACCCAATGTCACCACAATGGGAAGGTTCTTTCTCTTTAGGGAGGTTAGGCCCAAGGGAGACGTCCCCGGTGACCTGGGGTTTTGAGGAGGCAAGAGGATAATAAGACAAGGATATGTTTCCCCGCTCACAAGTCACCACCAATCAGATATTCCCGGCTTAAAAAACCAATAATGGAGTAAACCCCAAAAGAAATGTACCTTCCTGGAACAAAGCAACAACAAACTGATATGTGCAACCTATTTCAATGGGTTAGTACTTCATATGAGTATCTGATAAATATATATAAGCAATTATGGCAATAAATATTGACAAAGTCAATGTTTATAAATATGGCAATGAAAGTAATGTCACTTCTTCAATAAATGCTAGAATAATGTTGGCATTCAATACAATAAAACAATAACTCATTCAATTAATGCCTTTAATCATTATCCAATTGCTTAATAAAAAAAACGATGTTGCACTAATGATGTAGTAACATAAAATGACGACAACAATTAGGGTTATTAGGGTTATCTCTTAGGCTAGGGTTAGTAGTTAGGGTTTCAATTCAAAATGTTTGAGAGTGTTTAGATCAAGTCCACTTCAACGCATGAGGTCTTAGGATCAGTGCCTTCGGGTTAAATGGAGTCAATAATGAAGGACACAAGAGTTGAAGAAGACAAAGACTAAGGACCAGAGGGACAAGTTTTGAAGTGTTGCTAGGCAAGGCCTCAAAATCAAAACCCTAGGGGGAGGCTCACTCCAATGTTGCTACAACAAGGCCTCGTGCTCTCTCCTCCTTCCTTAGCTCAACTGGAAAAACGGCTAGCTCAAAAAATAAAGTATATAACCAAAACAAGACGGTTTGATGAGACAAGGTGTTGCTACAGCAAGGCCTTACAACAAACCCTAGAAGTACGGCCCTAAGTGTAGTAGACCTAGGCTTAGGACGTCTTCCTCTTTTTGGCCTCTAAATAGCACGGCTAGCAAGAGATGAAGAGAAAAAGAGGGTGTAGCTATAGCTAGGCTCTCTCTTCTGTATCAATGGCTGAAAAAATTCTCTATCAGGGGACATGAGACAAGGACCTACTTGTGTGCTTGTCACCTAGGGTTTTGATTCAGCGAAATTCATAAACATATGCAAGAAATTAAATTACAACCATTCATTAAGAAGTTTTGCAGAAAAATACTTACAATTCATCAAGATATAACCATGCAAACCCTAGTTGTAACACCTTCCTTCAAGAGAAACACCATAAAATGCCAAAAAGGTCTTCCTTCAACAAGTGTGCCTCACTAAATCAGCCAAAACCCTAGAATAGGGCGCAAATTTCAGACCTCACAAGGTGGTGAGTGAGAGATGATGAAAAAATGAAGGAGAACATCCTCCATTTATACAATATCATGACCTAATTTTACTTTTTAGGTCATGTAAAGGCCGACAAGGCCAAAATACCAAAATCATACTGTTTTACATTAAATTGTCAAATTAAATTCTAAATTAAGCTGAAAAAGAGAGTAAAAGCCCCTCCACGGGCGATGTTAGCCACTTTTAGGGAAGATGGGGTGTCCAAGAGCAAAAATTTAGCCCTCCTTCGGCTTATCCAACCTGCCACATGTGCCACTGCTGACTAGTTAGCCTCCCAAAACGTCCATGATGCTGGGTGACGTCATGGTCAAGGTGGTGATGTCCTAGGCCAACGTTCCACTAAGGAAGGGTCATACCCCCTAGGTCAAGCTCTACTGAGGTGCCTTTGGTGGAACGTCCTCTTCTCCTCTGGAGCAAATCTCCGGATCCATCTCTATCTTGTATCTCCCCCCGATGGGGTCTCAACATCCACCTGATGGGCTCTTCAGCGCCATGGAGGTTCGAACTGATCATCTACCCATGTGTACCAGTCCAAGATGGTACATGTCTGTCGGGCATGGTCCTGCACATCAAAAGCTACGCCCTCCATGGACTCATCATTCACAGGGATCATAGCAATGTCAATCACATTTCATCATCAATATTAATAAACATATGCATAAAACACCTAATAGATCAATCAATAGCTCAAAGACGTTACACAAACCTACTATACAAGTCTGGGAAAACGACAAGGCATCCTATTGGGCTAGTGTCCACTGAATAAGGAAAGTTCCTGGAAGAGACCTCTTCCAAGCCATGTAAGTGGATGAAGTGGTCAAGGGATGTCCAAGCAGGTGGGTGCAATGAAGGCCAAGGATGCAAGATGTTACCTGTGGGTGCCTTTGTAGAAGGCGAGTTGTACCTGTCATGTGAGCTCTGTTGACCGCCTATTCAGCTGAGGGTCAACTCATTTACCATGAAGATGCATCACCAAAATGAGGATTTGGTGAAGACAACTTGGTTCTACTTGGGTATCTGAAACCCCAGCACAAAATTTTGTAAGCGAAATTTCCGCACCCCTGGCATTGGGTTAATAATGTAATAAGAATGCATGGATCATAGTTAGGTCAAGTACCTTGGGTGTTTCCATTGGGGAGTTCCTTTCACCGAGGGTTTTATCCTCAGGAGTTGTCAGCAGGGCTCTTTCGGGCTGGTGACTTCCCTTGAGGATTTTTCCCTCCACACATGCAATAATTTCCTCCAAAGTGGTGAAAAGCTCTAATGGTCTCATTTTTTTTGGTAGCCTTTGTTTAGGAATGTTGTAAATGACCATGCGAACCCAGGTGTAGTAGAAAGTTTTGCGGATTTTTGTCGAGTCTAGATAGGTTTTAATTAATTAAATTTTTAATAATTTAATTAGTGAATTATTTTTTGAGCTAATGTTGTAGCGGGTCTTGGGGTTTTGATAGGGGTATTTGTGCTCAAAGAAATGGGAATAACACCCTACACCCATAGACCAAGTTTTACGTCTAGGTCAGTTCAAGTTTACTATGTCTTAGTCCACTTTGAGTCGATCTTAGTCAAAACAACAATTTTTAATTGCTAAAAGGTGACATTAGTCAAATGTATCAAAAACATTGTAATTTTGAGTTAGTGAGTGGATGTCAAGGTGGCAATGAGCAAGTTAGACCCTCTAACCTGCAAACCCATCCCAACCTCTTTCCAACTTAATTCAACCTATTTACTCTCACCCCCTCACCCATCTAAAGAAGCCTTGCCTAAGGGGAAAAATGACCCACCACTAACCATTTCCTTGTTTCATGCATAGAAACTTGGAGAGGGCCCCTCTCACATGAGGGTCATAGCCCCCCTAGACACTCCAAAACCTAACTAGGCAAACCTAAACCTTTCCTCTACCTCTCCCCATAGCTCACGCCCTCACTAGATTAGTGCCCCCTTTGTTGGAGACTTCACTCCCACACACCCAAACAAAAGCCACTTGCCAAAAATGGCAAATGGGCCCCCCTAACCTACCTAGTAAGCCCCCTTGCATGGTTTGCTAACCTATCTAATGCTTACACCTCACCCACTCCTCATTACATGCTTCAAACCCTAGCTTAGAAGCCCTGTCTTAGAGATTGGTGCTCTTGCTCTTGTTTTAACACTTGGCACTCATCCAGTGCCTTCTCTTGACCTCTAGAGGGTATAAAGAGAAGTATTCCCACCTCTTTTACCAACCAATCTTTGAGCTAAAGTTACTATCTTGAAATCTCCTTCCATCTTCTTGCTCTTGCCATCTTGCCATTTCATTCATTGCTCTTGAAAGTCTAGTATGACAAAGTGGCTACAACACTCTCACATTTTGGTAATAAGAAAAAGCTTTGGAGGATCATTGGAGCATCTTTGAGTATTCTTTTGTTCCATACATGAGGTGATATTGTTGCTTATTGTTTTATGTGATTATTGGTAATAGATCTTGAGTTGAAGTATTTTGCTTGGGTAAACTAATTGAAGATTATTCTTGTTGGTTTATGTTCATCTTGAATAACCTAGTATTGCAAGTATTTCTTCATTTGCTTGTTTGAGATAACTATCTATTCCATGCTTCACATGTTTCTCTAAGTTTTACAGGTCACATCAAAGGATTCATGGGGATAGCATCGAAAATGAGCCTACCCTTGAGCCCTTCTTACACTCCTTGCCTCTTTCTTGTTCCATTTTATTTTGCTGCATCCCATTTCCATATATTTTTCAGCTTTTAACTAATCATAGATAGGTCAAAATAAAATTTTCATTTTGATTTTATCTTTGAAAATTTACGTGTAAAAAAGCGAGGGCTACGTAGCTTATATTTGGTGTGTTTTTTGCGGCATTTCTTGGTAAGTTTTGCTTCTTCATTTTTCTGAGGTTAATTAGCCAGATCCAAAGGTATATGCTGTCCAAAACCACCACAGAGAAGGCTTCCCAACAAACCTCTCTTTGGTTGGGTATGTTATACATACGCAGTTTGTAGGAAAGGTTAAATAGCTTGAGTCAAAGGTAGAAACGGCGTAGCAGGGAGCTTCCCCACCCTTTGTCACCTCGATGGGGGCTCTTTCTATTTAGGAGGAACAGAAGTCGAGGGAGGCGTCCCTAAGTCAATGCTGGATAAAGGAAGGCTAATGGATAAAGGCCAAGTCAAGAGAAACCCTTCCCCAGTGATGCCAAGAAAAGATAGTCACAAAAGATAAAGCCACTCTTGAGTTGCACCTGTTTGTGAGACAAAAACAAAGACAACTAGATAGCAGTGCTACTGATGGATTGAGTACTTCATGAAACCAGCCAGTATTTATCTTCAAATCGAAATATATGAGCAATGTATCAATACTATTATTGTGAAGTCAATGATAGCCAAACTAACAAAGACTTATATTACTTCTCCAATAAAGCATAAGGACAATTAGCATTCAATGTGCAATTTAAACCATGTAATAAGTATTATCAATGCAAATAAATATGTCAAATCAAGCTCATATATAATGCTGCCACGTCACCTATATTGCTTAGCATTGGGTATGCCGTAGGCTTTTATCAATAGATCAAAACAATGACAAGGGGTGAAGCGTTTGAGCCAATGTAGAAACACAAAATATCAACTCCAATGCCAATGGTAGAGTGCTAACTATCACAGCGTTGCATGTATAATCAAATGATAACAAGTATGGCGTCAGCCCTATGATACTTTTTGTTGCAGTGTGACGTCAAGCTTGCCAACAAGTCAATATGAGAGAAGAAGAGTAGCGTTTTATCAAACAATTTTACAACACTAATCAATGGCTTATCACCAATCAAAGAAAAGACAAAATCAAATGTCTAAGCTTCAAACAAGAGTTCTAACCATGTATGGCGATCACGACTATGATATTTTTGTTGTTTTTCTTGGGGTTAGCTAGCCAAAGTGGGCGTTTGACAAATTCAACCGGTAAAAAGTGCAATCTAACTCCACAGCTACAACAAGAAGGTGATTAAGCACCTTTCTATCAAACAGAGTTCAAGTTTAGGTAGCGTTGTCCCTCTTAAGGTTAGTCCTAAAATCAATTTAGGGTTAGTAGGTAGGGTTAGTTAGGGTTTGCAAATTTGGAAGTAGTTTTAGCAGATTATTCTAGAACACAACAACAAGCTTGAAATCAACTCTAGACTAGTGCCTTGGGTTAATGGAGTCAAAGGAGTGTAGCTAATGGTTTAGAAAGGAGTTCAAATCTAGGGACAAAGAGGCCTAGGGTTTTAATGGTGTTGCTAAAAGCAAGGCCACCAACCCTAACCCTAAAGAGAAAAGGCTTACCTGGGGGCAGCTAAAGCTAGGCCTAGTGCTTCAAACTTTTCCCTAGAACTTTTCTTGGCAAAAGCGGCTAGCTATGGGGATACATCTAGAAATTTGAAAAGTGTTGCTCAATACAAGGCTTTTCACAAACCTAGAAACAAACTAGGTGTAACTTAATTAGGCCTAGGATCACTTCTTTTCTTCAATTTAAACTCAAAGCTAGCTCAAGATAAAAGAAGGCTAGTGTGGCTAAAGCTAGGCTAAACCCTCTAGAATCAAATGGTTTAATGCTCATGCTATGGGGACATGAAGTCTCAACCCTACTTGTGTGTAGACTCCTAGAGGGTTTCAAGGATTAAGTTCAAAACAACAAGATAACAATGAATGTAAATGTCTAACCACAACTATTCAATCAAGAAACTTTGAAGAAAAACACTAGAGATCATGAAACTTTAATCCATTTCCCTAGTTGTAAACCTTCCCACTTCTTTTATAGCACCACTTCACCAGAAATAACACCTTCAAAGAGTTGAGCTATCACCTCCAAGAGACAAAAATACAGAATAAAGGCTAGAGAGTAGTCTCTCAAATGAGAATAATTGTGTTATGATAAAGAGGAAAAACATCCTCTATTTTATACAATACTTTGACCTTCAAGAATTACAAAATAGGTCAATAAAATGTAGACAAGGCCTAGCGATTCAGTTTTAATTATTTGTCACTTTTACATGCTAAAAATGCCAAAATGAGCTAAAAATCAGAAATCAAGAAGCCTCTTTAGAGGCAGTGGCCCTCTTAGGAATGATAACCACCAAATGAGTAAAGCGTTGCCCCTCCTGGGGCTCGGCATCATGTCACACGTGCCGAACAAGCATATCAAGGCTGCCACGTTGCCACCGAGTCGTCCAACATCTGCGGTGGCGTCCACGCCCATCATGGTCCGCGATCCATGCGCGGTGATCCTTATACCGATCTATGCAAATGTCACGATGAGGCGTTCCTCTTCCCTCGGTGTGCATGGGCTCATCCCCAAAACCACAATCTGCATCACATGTCCCAATGTCCATCCCGTGGGCTCTTGACCCCATGGAGTCAGGCGATCATCTCCCCATGTTACTTGCGATCCTCACGGTACGCACATCCCGTAGAGGGCATGGTCACGCACATCAAAGACTTCGCCCTCGGGGGGCTCATCAGTCCTAGACATCATAGCAATGTAAATCAAATTTCATCATTAAAATTATCAAATGTATGCATAACACCCTAACAAATCTTCTAATAGCTCAAAGACCTACGGACCCGCCATACAAAGTCAAAGCAACCAAAGGGCAACCTATTGGGTCAATACCCACAGAAGCTGGAAAGTTCCATCAAGACATTGTATGAGTAATTGATATGGTTTTAGGGATGTACAGTTATAGAAAGACCTAGAAATTTTGAATTATTAGATACGTAGATTGCCTTTGTAGGAGGCCGAAATTTGTGCAGATCATGGATCACAATTTTTCCAAGCCCTTATTGCCTTATCTTTCTTTATTTATATTTTCTACAAGCCTTGACAAAGAGGACCAACGCCTTGGCTAGGTGGCGAGGAAATTTGATCACCCACTAGTATCTTGAAATGAGAGGGTTGGCTCATTGATGAGACCCCCTTTGGCCATGCAATATAAAGGTCACTGCCCTGGCTTGGTACCCGGATGGTGGCAATGTCATACCGCTAAATACCTATGAACATAATGGGCCGGCTGATGGAACCTCCCATCCTCTTAGTTAAGGTCTTGCACTTTATTTATTTATCATTTTCTTAGGGTCCCTGGTTTCTTATGAGAACTTTTATTGCCTTTTCGGGGATCGTTGGGTGAGGCATCTCTAGGTTTGATTTTCCTATGGCTTTTATCTTTTTACTGTTGCTTTTACCTCACGGGCCTTTAGCCCCTTCTTCCCATTCCCTTAGTTTGGCCATTAGGAGGACCATTTGGGTATATCTTGTCTTGTGGGATGGATGGGCGGGGTTTTAAAGATGAAAAAAGGTGAGAATATGAGGGCCGGGCCCGATGGTTCTTCAAACCCCTTTTGGTGGCTAATAGAAACCCATGAATACCAACTTGCTAAGCCGCACAATCAATCACCACACTAGCAGTGGTCAAGCGGATTAGTGTAAGATCAAAGCAATCATCAAAAATGAAAGGATCTGAAATGCATACTGTCTGAGAATGTTATAATGATCAAATATGACGCATACCATGATACCTGGGACCAATTACCTCATGGAGCAAAGAACCTTTTCTGATGCAAGAAGCCGGTAGGTAGTGATGGAAATTTGAGAATGCTGGCGGAGACAAGTCATTTGAGAAGAAGAAGATGGGTCCTCCTAGGACCAATGCTCAAGTCGCTCCTGCTCTGGGTACTCCATGTCTAGGACCATGTGGGCCTGAGACATGATCTCCTAGTTATCCCTAGATGCTCCGGGGATAGCAGGGGGTAACACTTTCTTACTTCTATCCTTCGATTTCAAAGTTTTCTTGCTTCTTTTTCTCATTCTTTTAGGCCCTAAATCTTGAACTAACTTAGATTAGTTTACTTTATCTATAGGTTAGTTTATTCTTTGTCCATATGATTGTTGGTTCATCTTTCTTTCATTTCATTAATTTGTTGTAGCTTAGCTAACCCCTCTTTGGCCAATAAAGGAAGGCTTGCCTCACCTTGGCCATTGGCAGTGGTTTTATTCTTTTATTAAGTTATTCTTTAAATCACATAATAATTTCATGACCGGCATCTTAGGAGAGTAATCCCCAATACCGCACGGTATAAGGGAAACTAATCCTCATTTGGTGATTTTATGTTTAATGGTTAAACTATCTAGTTAAGTAATCACTCATAGTTTCCTTTTTCTAGCTTATTTCATATGCTCATAATCTCATGTTTAAATGGTTAAAATGATTTATAATCTTTTCCTAAAGATAAATCTTGCCTTTAGTAACATAGGTCATTTAGCTTGCTTATACTTCTAGCATATGTGATCTAGTCTCTTGGTTTAAAGATCTTTTCCATAAGTCTTGTTTAATCTTCATTATCTAAGCATTATCTTTTACTTAATGATTAACACACTCATGGATAATCCATCTTAGATCTCATAGTTTCTTAAAGCTTTCACGAAGGCTTGTGGTGCTTGCTCTTTCATTTGGTTTAAGATCCTAAGTATCAACATTTAAATCTTTCTTTCCTTAAGTACTTATATCTTTCATGGTTTAACACTTAAACATGTTTTGATGATGGTAGATCTTAATCCTAAGTTAGATATCTAAATGATGATGTGATGCTCCATATTGTTTAATGTTCTTTTATCTATTATGGCATAATCTCACACTTCAAGTCATTTCATTTTCAGATCTTTACTTTTCAAGCACTCATTAAATTTAAGTTATCTTGACTCATGGTTATTTCCTCACACATTACATAACTTAAATTTACTTTTTTTCAAGCAAGTTTAATTTTTGTTTTAGGTAGCAAGTTGTTCTTGTTTAAAATCTCACACTTAACTTGCAAATTTTATGTGAAATGGTTTATGATTAATTGACATATCTATTGCAAATTTCCTTTATGTCTTTTATGTGGTGAATGCTCTTTATTTGCAAGCTTTAAAACACTTTTTTTGAGCATTTTCATTTTCAGCCATACCCTTAAGCAGCTAAATTTTAAGTGTCTAAAACTTTTAAATTCACCCAACACATCTAAAGACCCACCCGGGTCATAACAACACTTAGGAACATTTAGGAGCTTTGTTATCCCGATATCTAGGGATAACTAGAGATCATGTCTCAAGGCCCACATGGTCCCTAGACATATTGAATTACCGAGGCGGGGAGTGACTTGAGCATGTACGGAGGGCCATCTTTCTTCTTCTCGGCCCGACTTGTCACAGTCAGCGTGCGACCTCCATCACTACGGCACAGGCTTGCATGAGAGGGCTCTTGCTCCATGAGTAATTGGTCCGGTATCATGGTATGTGTAATGCGTATTTGATCGTTATAACCTTCTTATATATGCATTAGATTCCTTTCATTTGGGATGGCTACTTGGATCTTACTAATCCACTTGACCATTGTTGGGGTGATTGATGGGGCAACTTAGCAAGCGGTATTCATGGGTTTAGTTGTAGCCACCAAGGGGGTTTCTTGAGCCATCGTCCGCTCCACACCATCTTAGCACTAATCATATACCCGCTCATCCATCCCATTCCCCTAGTCGGCCATTAGGATGACCTTCGGGGTACATCTTGTCTTGTGGGAAGAAGGGCTAAAGGCCGAGGGGTAAAAGCAGGCTGGTAAAAGATAAAAGCCATGGGAAAAGAAAACCTAGAGATGCTTAGCCCGGGGGATCCTGAGAGAGGCAATAAAAGCCTCTCGATAAGAAACTAAGGGACCCTAAGAAAAAAATGATTAAATAAATAAATGCAAGACCTAACCAAAGAGGGATGGAGGTCTCATCACGAGCCGACCCATCCTCTTGTTTAGGTCTTGCATTTATTATTTAGCGGTATGACATTGCCACTATCCCCGGTCACCAAACCGGGCTGATGACAACTGGTTCATGGCCAAAGGAAAGGGGTCTCATCGAGCCAACCTTCTCATTTACTGCTTGAAGATACTAGTGGGTAACAACAAATACGGCCACCAGAAATAGTGAGTGTCTTCTTCGTCAAGAGCTTGTAGTAAAAGAAATAAAAGAAAGATAAGGCAATAAAGGGCTTGGAAAAAATGCATCCATGGCTGAATTTCTTCAAAGCCTCCTACAAAGGCACCCTGAGACAACACCATTATGAAATTACGACTATGATTGGACATCCTAAAACCATATCACCATTACACATGGCTTGAATGATCCTTTGAGAGCTTTCCATTTCACGTGGGTATTATCGATAGGTGTGCACATTGGTTTCCTTAGCTTTGTATAGTAGATGCGTGTAATGTCTTTGAGCTCTTAGATGATTTGTTAGAGTTTCATGCATATATTTGATAAATTTAATGATGAGATATGATTTACATTGCTATGATGTCTCTAGGGCTGATGAGCCCATGGAGGTCCGAGCTTATCATCTCCCCATGTGTACATGCCCGATGGACATGTACTATTTTGGACCGGTACACATTGGGAAATGATTAGTTCGGACCTCCATGGGGTTGAAGAGCCCATCGGATAGTTGCTGGGATGGCGTGAGGTTCAAAGTTAGCCGAGCCCATACCTGATATGAAGAAGGGCGCCCTCATCAGGACGCTTTGGCGAGATTGACCTATGGGGGATCATTTTGCGGGTGGTATGATGGATTTGATGGGAAGGACGCCACCGGGACTAAATTTGGGCCGTTTTTACGGAAGCGGATGGCGGTGTGTTGGGCATGTTGCTTTATAGCGATTCACGAAGGGGAGCCCAGGAGAGGTCAATAATACGGCTGGATGATGATTATGCCACGAAAGGAATAGCGTCTCCCTGAGAGGGGCCTGGCGTCTCCATTTTAGCTCACTTTTGGCATTTTAGCATGTAATGTGACAAAATAATTGAATAATGTAAGAAGTCGGCCTTGTGTTGTTTTTTAATGACCTAATTGTTAATTAAGGTCATAGAGATCATATATATTGAGGGCGTTTTACCCTCATTTTAACACTTAACATAACTTGCTCTCTTGTGAGAGTGACTCTTTTCATCTTTTGTCTTGGATATTTTCTCTTGGGTGAGGCACTTTACACTTTTGGAGGAGGATCATTTTTGGCATGCATATGTGAATTGTTTTGTCATTGGAAGGTTTACAACTAAGTATGATGCTCTTCATGAATTTGTAGTGTTTTCTTCATCAAAACTTCTTGATTGAATGGTTGATTAAATATCTTGCATGAATAGTTACATTGTTATTATAATGCTTCATCATTTAAACCCTAGGGAGCCAACACACAAGTAAGTCATTGAGAAGAGTCTGCCATGTCCCCATGACAAAAACTAGTTTAGCCATTGATTAAAGAAGGTTTAGCCAGCCATAGCTACTAGCCATTCTTTTTTTCACAGGTTAGTTGGATACAGAAGTTGCTGAAAATAGGGCGTCCCTAGGCCCTAATTGAGTTTACAACTACGATCCAATGTCCGGATTGAAGCCTATCGAGGGAGCTTGAAAATGCTCAAAATAGAAGTTCTAGAATCGATGAAACCAACACCATTGCGTCCGTTTCGTCTTCAGGTCCGTTGGTATAATAATTTTATGTCAAAGCGGAGTCCGTATGGAGATGTCGGCGTTACGACCCGAGAAAAGAAGTTAAATAGGTAAAAGTCAAAGGTCAAATGGTCAAAAAATCAGCGATGATGACTTCGGTATCTTGTTGTCGCGAGGGAGATAGGTGACGTTGCAGTTTTGGATTGGCTGACATCTGGGCGAGTCAGTTTGTGACACGTGGCATAATATGGTCAAATGACGTAGTGCCACATGGCCCAGTCATGAAACATACGTGGCACCCTTTGTGGTTGTTGGTGTTTGGTTTTGTTTGGTAAAATTTACATGGAGGCCATGGGGTTCGATACGGACCTCCCACCATATAAAACTTTAAGAAATGGTCTTTTACCAATGCGCCACATTATTTTTATGTTATAAAACCCATATTATTAATTATATTGTATGGTTTATGTGCATAAAGGAGGAGAGGGCAGTAGCTTAGCCCTTTGAATGCTTGTAGCCATATAGATCCATATAACCTTGCCAAAGGGTGAGCGCCCAAGACTAAGGGGATAAACATGAATTTAACCAATTTATGGTTAAAGTGGGTTTTTAACCACTTTTGGGTTTGAGTAATGTTTAAGCCATTTTTTTTTGTAATTAATCCATTTTTTTAAGGGTTTTTGGGCATTTTAGAGCCTAAATTCGTGGAGGAAGTTGGAGATGGACAACTAACTCCCCACTATTAATAAGGCCATGTTGAGGCCATTTACAATCTTTTGGAGCATTCGGGCCGAGATCTTGATGCAAGGCCAAGATGAAACGGTTGAAGCGGAGAGGGTACATTGAGGTAGATGTTGTCGGACGATTTCTGCGAGTTCGGTATATCCGTTTCAGGTTTCGTAAGTTGTGCAAGATTCTAGAATCATGGCCGAACAAGACGGTCGGTCACAGGAGCCAATGGAAGCGGTGTAAAGATGTACCAATAAACTTTCAAAAGAAATCAAGCCTCCCTCACGAGAAAAGGCCCGGAGACGTACACAAAGTTGTGCCGAACTCGTTATCAAACTTATTGCATCATGGTTTCTTGTTCTTTATGCGACAGATTTGAAAATATGTTAATAGGCTGTATAATTCATTTGCTTTTTCTCTCTCATTTCATTAAAAGTTTCCCAATGGTCATTTAATGCATGCAAATAATAACTCAACCATAGTCATTTGAAAAAATCCTGACGGATCAAGAATTAATTGCTCGAGAGCTAGTTGGCGTTTGGAATTGAGTTTTGCATATTAGCCAGGGAAGATCACATCTAAAGGAAGAAAATGGCATCTACAAGAGAAATTTCTCAAGGCGAAGGAGTTGAATTACGGTGTTTGCCATAGAGATGGTGAAGGTGTTGTATGAAGACTACTTGGAGCGAAAAGCCGCGGTTCAAGAGAAAGTTTCAAAGAACAACAAAGGAAAAAGAAGCATTGAAGGAAGTGCCTTCTACATGCAATTTGGAACAACATATAAAGAGGTATGCAGTGAAAGTTACTCATCAAATTTTCCTCATTCTCATCAAGTTGGTTTTGGTGAATTGAAAAAACACACAAAGGTGTAGGTTGAGAATATTAACCAAGATGGGTTATGAAAAGGAAAGGGCCTTGGACGTGAAGGTCAAGGCATTGTAAATCCTATTGTGGTTGAGGAAAGGCCTCGATACCTAGGATTGGGATATGAAAGAGGGACCTTGGAGAGTCTTCAGATGGGTTCCAAAGGCTTGAGCAAGTGATGCTTGAATGGCCAACAAGACATTGGGGAACACTTCACAAAGGAAGTAGTGCATCCGCCGGGGTTCGCGGTAGTGGTCTAAAGTCATCTCCAAAGAAAGGTGAATATCGGCATGGAAGGTATAATGGTCATGTTTTGTTAATTCTCCCTTTTTTGATTATAACAAGCATAATCAAGTAAGCGGAGGAACTTGTGGAAGCGTTATCCATGTGCTTATTGTCATTCAACTAAGCATTGTGTTTGCCAAGTGTTGGAAGAGACAAACTTTAAATAGGAAACCTAATAATGATCCAAGAAGGAAACCGCAGCGTAAGAAACAGTCCACAGCGGAAGAAGAGGAGAGGTCAAGCGGTCACCGGATCACCAGAAAGACTCATTGCACGTTTTGCAACAGAGTGGACATCAAAAGGCTAGGTGTTGGAAAGCAATCGAGCTTAGATCCAAAGAAGAGGGCTAAGAGTTTGCATGCACCCACGAAGGAGGAAGGATTGCGGTAGCCAGGCGAACAGTGAAGGAGGCAGTCTTGGTTACGCGAAGTGGATGTCTACGGCTTCATTGTGTTTTACTTCCCACGGTAATCATCTTTCGAGAAACAAAAGAGCAAAGTTGGCCTATCCAGATCTTATTAGTGGTCTGTAACCTTTGGGGACCAAAAGGTCTTATTGATGAGGAGGTGTGATCGAAATGTCGAGGATTGAAACTATCGGGGCTTAAAAAATGAAATTGCTTGGAATGCGATGAAACCAGCACCATTGCGTCCAGAAACCGTCTTCCTGATTCGGTGGTATAATTTTTATGTCAAGCGGAGTCCGTATGAAGAAGATGTCAGCGTTGACCGAAAAGTTAAATAGGTAAAAAGTCAAAGGTCTACTGGTCAAAAAGTCAACGATGATGACATGACATCTTGTTGTGCAGGAGATGATGTGGCAGTTTTGGATTATAGGCGACATGCAGGCGAATCGGTTTGTGACCGTGGCATATTATGGTCAAATGGCGTAGTGCCACGTGGCCCAATCATGAAACGCCACGTGGCACCGTGGTTGTTGGTGTTTGGTTTGTTTTGGTAAAAAGATTTTATAGGCCATGGGGTTAGAATACGGACCTCCACCATATAAAGCACAACAGTCCTTTACCAATGTGCCACGGTATTTTTATGTTATAAAACCCATAATATTAATTATATTGTATGGTTTATGCGCATAAAGGAGGAGAAGGGCCAGCGCTTAGCCCTTAGGGCTAAGCGCTTGTATATAAGGTATATAACCTTGACAAAGGAGAGCGCGCCCAAGACTAAAGGGCTAAGCCGAATTTAACCAATTTATGGTTATAAAGTGGGTGTTTCCAACCACTTTTGGGTTTAATTAATGTTTAAGCCATTTTTTATGTAATTAATCCATTTTAAGGGTTTTGGGCATTTTTAGAGCCTAGAATTGAGTGGAGGAAGTTGGAGATGGACAACTAACTCCCCACTATTTAACCAAGGCCGTGTTGAGGCCATTTACACAGCTCTTGGAGAGCATTCAGAGCAGAGAAGCTGATGCAAGGCGAATGAAGCGGTTCGAAGGTGAGGTAAGAATGTTGTGGACGATTCGAGGAGTTAGGGTATATCCGTTCAGTCGCAGGCAGGATTTAATGCGAATTCTGAATCATGGCCGAACAAGACCCGAGATTAGTCTAGGAGTGTCGGCAATTGTAAGATGTACCAATAAACTTTCAAAAATAAAGCCTCCCTCACCAGAAAAGGCTGGGAGACGTAGGCAAAGTTGGCGAACTCCGTTATCAAACTTGTGCATCATGGTTTCTTTGTTCTTTATTGCATTTCAGATTTGAAAATATGTTAATGGCTGTATAATTCATTTGCTTTTCTCTCTCTTTCATTAAAGTTTCCCAATTGGTCATTTAGTACATTACCAAATAATAACTCAACCATAGTCATTTGAAAAATCCCGACGGATCAATACACCTAGGGTTTGGACTCTTAGGGTTGAAAAGCCTTGTCCCCCAAAGCAACACTTTTAGCCCTAGACTTGTATGTTAAAGCTATCCGTTTTGCCAAGAGTCTTAAGGAAAAAGGAGGAGCATGAGGCCTAGCTATAGCTACACGAAATGAACCTCCCTCCCCTTAGGGTTTTGACTTGGTGGCAGCCTTGCCATGCCCAACACCATCAAGCCTAACTCTCCTCAGATCCTTGAATTTAGATTCTCCCAAGCCATTATACTCCCTTGACTCCATAATACCCAGGCACTAGTCTAAGCTTCTAGCCGTTGAGTCTTTGTGTTCAAACAAATCTTTCAAACTCTCTTAATTTTGAAACCCTAACTAACCCTAAGCGTCTACAATAACCCTAATGATGATGACGTCTTGCCTTGTTTGATTTTGTGCTTGGACCAAAAGTTGTTGACTCATCTCTCTATAACCATAGAGGTTTTATGCACAATTCCATTGGTTGATTTGTCAAAAGCGTCCACCTCTTTGTGACTAATCCTAACCCTAAGACAACAACAATATAGGTGGCGTCATACATGTCTAAAACCCTTGCTTGGCCTAAAGCGTTTTGACATTTTGTCACGATTTGATAGACTTTGAGTTATTAATCACATCCAAAGCTTGTTTGACAAAACATCTTTCTCTTTGTTTATTCAAACTAACTTAATTTAGAGCTGACGTCCTTCTGTAACAACAGCAATATTGATGACGTCAAGACTCTCGCCTGAAACTCCCATTATTTGAGTGTAAAGCGTTGTGATTTGGTTGGCATTTGAAGTGTAGATTATTTCCTTTGGTTTAATAAGCAAAACGATCACTTTTTGCCCTCCATGACATAAATTAGAGTGGCGTCACCCATTTCTGCAATAGTATTGTGACAACGATATTATATATGAGCAGATTTATGATATTTGTTGCATTGTGATATAATAAAGATGCGATTTTACACATTGAATGCCTATATCTCATTTTGTATTTATTGAAGAAGTGTTATAAGCCTTTATCTTTGATTTGCAATCATTGACCGTCAATAATTACATATATTATTATATATATATTTGAAGATAGTCATTGATGTACTAACCAACTGCGGCACATTTTAGTTTTTATTTGTCTTGTCACCATAAACAGGTGCCCTTATCAATGGAATATCTTCTTAGACTATCTCCTTCTTGGCAGTAATCTGTGAAAGGAATCCTTATCTTGATCCATTAGCCCTTTAGCCCTTCAAGAAACCAGATTACTGGGGACGTCTCCTTGGACTAGCCATCCTAAATGAAAGAGCTCCCCCATCCCGAGGGTGGCGGTGGGTGGGGAAGATCTGTTATGCCGGTTTGAAGCCTTGACTCAACCCCAACCTAAACCCTTCCTACAAAGCGTGCAATAGGCTTCATTCGACCATCTCCACCATCTAAAAAAGCAGGTGGGAGGAAAACAGCGGAGGGAAGAGGCGGGGGACCATCCTACCATTGATTTCAGATGGGAGATCCTTTCAGGAAGTACTCTTTGTCGAGGGTTGACCATGGAAGCTAGAATTGGGCCTCGTTGCCTATCTTGAGCACCCGGCAGCTATTTGACAACAGGAGGGAGGGAAACTGAAACACATCTAGTTTGAGGGGAAGGGAAATAAAATTTAGTCAATCTTCAAAGCAACTCTCTAAACACCTAGTTGCATAGATCACCTTGTATGTTGGGGGAATTAGATGTATTGATAGTGTTGACCACCCATTTAGCAGCGGTGGTCAACTCATGTACCATAAAGATGCATCACCGGATACAAGATTTGATGAAGACATTATTGGTTATACTTGGGCATTTGATGCTCAGCACAAAATTTTGTAAGCGAAATTTCCATTACCCACAAGTGGGTTGATAATGTAATAAGTACATGGATCATAGTTAGGTCGGTACCTTGGGTGTTTCCATTAAGGGAGTTCCTATCACCGAGGGTTTTATCCTCGGGTTGTCTAGAAGTAGGAGCTTTAGGACTTTGACGACTTCCCATGAGTTTTCCCTCCACACATGCAATAATTTCCTCCAAAGTGGTGAAAGCTCACGATGGTCTCTTATTTTTTGGTAACCTTTGTTTAGGAATGTTATAAATGGCCATGGGGAACTGATTGTGAAAGTTGTGAATTTAAATTAGAGAGTCTAGATAGGTTTTAATTAATTAAATTTTTAATAATTTAATTAGTGGTACACGAGCTAATGTTGTAAAAGCTGGATCTTTGGGATTTGATAGGGGTATTTGTGCTCAAAAGAAATGGAATATAGAACCCTACACCCATAGACCAAGTTTCATTCAGTCGGACTAAGTTACTATGTGAGTCACTTTCAGAGTCAATCCTAGTCAAAACAACAATTTTAATTGCTAAAGTGACATTAGTCAAATGTCAAAATCATTGTAATTTTGAGTTGAGTAGGTGGATGTTAAGGTGGCAATGAGCAAGTTAAGACCCTCCTAACCTGCAAACCCATCCCAACCTTTTCCAGCCTATTCCTAACCCCTTACCCACCTTTTACACTCAAAAATATGGCCCCCCTAGGGCAAGTGGCGATTTTTCCTTGTTGGAGGTTGTTGTGGCTTATTTGGGGCCCCCTCTCATGAGTTATGACTCCTTTTGACTTCCACATCACCTCAGGATGGTCCCACTCATTTTTTTTTTTCATTAATTCCCTCCATTTCTTCATTTTCACACATTTTGGCCCCTCCAAGAGGGAGTTACGCCCCCCCCTCCTAGAAACTCCACAAATGATTTTTTAAAAATTATTTGGACCTCTCTGTCTTGGCATCCAATCCCAAGGCCTCCCACACCCTCTTTGCTTGATCCCAGCACCTCCCTGCTTTTCTACACCCTGAATCTAGCTTTCCAAACCCTGAATGGTGTACCCTAGCCTTGAGATCTACTCTTATGCTTGGTTGTGGACACTTGGCATTGATCCAAGGGGTAGGTTTGCCTCTCAGAGTATAAATAGATCCTCTTCTCCTCCCAACTCACCATTCTTTGAGCTAGTGTTATGCTACCGGAATCTTGCCATCTTCTTGCTCTTGCCATCTTTCATTCACTCATTTTCTCTTGAGATCTTTGGAGCAATTAGTTGCCCAGGTTCTCACATTTTGAATGCAATAAGAAGAAAGATTTGGAGGAACTTTGGATCTACTAAGATTAGTCTTGTATATCAACTAAACATGGGGTGATTGTGTTCCTTTTCATTGTGTTGTTTTCATATGCTAGCATCTTGAGTAAATTAGTTTATTCGGGTAGGTCAAATAAACATTAGTGTTGATGATCTATGTATGTTGATTAGATAGGGTTTTGAATTAATTCATGACTGCTATACTAATCCTCATACTATGCTGCTATGAATTCACATTGTGCTTAGTGTGCAGATTTGCTTCACAAGGTTGTGGTTTGGAAGAGACTTTAGAGTTGATTTCAACCATTACTTGCACAAACTCCTTGCACTTTCTTTTGGATCTGATATATTGTTGTCATTCCACTTTGTTTTCTGTAGCTAACCATCTCTTTGATAGGTCAAAATATCCAATCTTTTATTCGATTTGCTTAGTGGAAATTTACGTATGAGAAAATTTCTGCAACATATTTGGTGTTTTTGCGGCTACATTTCCATCAAGCTTTTGCTTGCTGTTTTCTGAGGTTAGTAGGCGGATCTGAAGGTGCGTGCTGTCCACAAACACCTAGGAGGCTTCCCAAACACTTCTACTTGGTTGGGTAACAATTTCTCCTTCTTTCTCCTTCAAATTTCTAAGTTTACTCATATTTTCTTCACTTTTGGGCCCTAAATCTTAGTCTAACTTAGATTAGTTTTTTTATTCTTTAAATTGGTTTATTCTTTTGTCCATATGATTGTTAGTTTAGTTCTCTCTTTCTTTCATTAAGTTATTGTGATCTAAGCTACCCTCTTTGTCCAATATTGGAAAGCTTGCCACCACCTTGGCCATTGAAGTAGTGTTTCCTTTCAAGTTTCGTTTATTTTGCTTATAAAATAAAATCATAATCATAAGTATTAATAGTACTAAGATAGTTCCTACCTGAGCAGTCGGCCAGAAGCCAGTCTAGTCCTCCTAGAGGACACAAGACTAAATGCTCTGCTTTCATGTGCATGTATATCTTAGTAGTATTGAAATCTCACTTCTTAGAGCACCTTAGGGGAGTCATCTCCAAAATCGCTTTGGCTTAAGGGAAACTAATACTCTTGTGTTGGTTTATGCTTAATAGTCAATTATCTAGTTAGTAATCACACATAGTTTCATTTTTCAGTTTATCTCATATGCTCATAATCTCGTGCAATGTTTAGATGATTTATAATGTCCTTTAAATGCTAGATCTTTAGTCATATAAATCATTTAGCTTGCTTACTTTAGCATATGTGATCTAGTTTCTTGGTTGAAGAACTCAAGTAGTAACTTGTTAATCTTTCTTTCCTAAAAGCTTATATCTCTTACATTGATTTAACACTTTTACATACATGGTTGATGGTAGATCTTAAATCCTAATTTTAATAATGTTGATGTGATGCTCATGGTTTAATGTTCTTTCTTTTATTGTGGCATAACTTCAATCTTCTAAGTCATTTCATATCGGATCTACTTTCCCTAAGCACTCCTTAAAGTTTAAGTTACTTTGTTTCATGGTTATATTATCATACACATAGCAAATTTTTTTCATACAAGTTTAATTTTCTATTATTACTGACAAGTTGTTCTTGCCCTAATATCTCACACTTAAACTTACAATCTTTATGTGGAATGGTTCATAACTAATTGGTATATCTTTGGTATCATTTCCATATAATCTCATGTGGTGAATGCTTTTATTTTCAAATTTTGTCTAACAATACACTTTTATAAAGCAATTTTAGCTCACAGCCATACCAGCAAAGCGCTCATTTTAGAGATTACAAACTTGTCTAAAATACACCCAACACACCTAAGAAGACCTACCCGAGGGTCATAATAGCACTTAGGAACATTTTTAGGGGAAAACTTCATTGATACATCTCCACCATCTACAAGCGGGTGGGAGAGAAAACAGCGAGGAGGGGAAGGCGGGGATCCGTCCTAAGTGATTTGGATTGGGGAGATCCTTCCAAGGGAAGTACTCCCTCTTGTCGAGGGCTGACCTTGGAAGCTAGGGTAAAGCCTCATTAGCCTTACTATCTTGAGCAACCAGAAGTTATTTGGCAACAGGAGGAGGAAGCTTGAAGCACATATCTAGTTTAGAGGGAAGGGAAATAAAATTTAATTAATCTTTAAGTAACTCTCTAAACATATAGTTGCATAGATCACCTTTGTATGTGTGGGAATTAGATGTATTGATAGGAACACATCATTGGTGGTAATCTCATTGTTAATCTTTCTCTATTGCAGCTCAAATGGTTAATGTTGTTTCTTATGTCTAAGTGAGTAATTGGTTATAACATTGAATATCTTGTTTATTGATTGTTGTGGTGTGAATCAAGAAGTGTTTAGTATCCCACTTGGGGAGAGCATCCTTTCATTGATTCTTCAATTACTGTGTGATTGTGGCAGGTGTTGGTCCAATGAAGTATTAAGTGCTATTGGGGCATGCTTGTAAGTGTTAGTGCCACTTTGTATCTTTGTATATTTGTTGTATCTTTGTGAATGGTGTAATTATTGTAACACTTAACATTCTTTTGTAAGTAATATAACCTTGGGGCTTGTGGGTGGTTTAACTTGTTTTATTTGTAAAACTTCTTGTAACGAACCACCCTAAAACATTAGTTGACCCCATTGCCCAACCTTAGGCACTAGTCTTAGTTGACAGGGGAAGGGCTAATTTTCATTTGGATTAGACTTGCACTTGCATTGTTGCTTGTCATTATAGGCTAGTTCTCATATGGCCTATAACAAAATAAAACTAACTCCTAGAACATTAATCTTAAAATCAAACTAGTAACTAGGACAACCCCCTTGGCTTCCCTAGGAGTAAGCCTAGAAGGAAGAGGTTCGATCCCGAGGTGGCAGTGTGGGCTGGGAACCTAGGCATTATTAACACTCAGGACACACTAAGTGGTAGGACTTAGCTCACGTTAGCAAGAATGTGTATAAGGGCAGTATAGATAGGAACACATCATTGGTGATAATCTCATTGTTTAATCTATCTTTATTGCAACTTAATGGTTTATGTTTCTTATGTCTATGTGAACATTTGAGTATACATTGAATATCTTGTTTATTGATTGTTGAGGTGTGAATCAAGAAAGTGTTGAGTATCCCGCAGGGAGGCATCACTTTCTTAGATTCTTGAGTGCTTTGTGCGATTGTAGCCAGTGAATGTGGTCCAATAGAGTGGGTACTATTGGGGCATGCTTGGAAAAGTGTTGAACACTTACACTAGTCAAGGTGACAGTGTGGACTGGGAACCTAGGCATTGTGCCTCCAAGGACACACTAAGTGAGCGGGACTTAGCTCACGTTAGCAAGTGTGTATAAGGACGGCAACAGATAGGAACACATCATTGGTGATAATCTCATTGTTTAATCTATCTTTATTGCAACTTAATGGTTTATGTTTCTTATGTCTATGTGAACATTTGAGTATACATTGAATATCTTGTTTATTGATTGTTGTGGTGTGAATCAAGAAAGTGTTGAGTATCCCACTTGGGGAGGCATCACTTTCTTAGATTCTTGAGTGCTTTTTGTGGTGGCCAGTGAAGGCGGTCCAATAGAGTAAGTGCTATTGGGGCATGCTTGGCAAATTGTTGAACACTTACACTTCTTTGTATTCTTGTATCTTGTGTATCTTTGTAAATGGTGTAATTATTGTAACACTTAGTATTCTTTTATAAGTAATATTGATCTTGGGTTTGTGGGTAGTTTAGCTTGATTTACTTGTAATACTTTTATAATAAACCACCCTCAAACATAGTTGACCCCATTGCCCAACCTTAGGCACTAGTCTTAGTTGACTTAGGGAAAGGGCTGACTTACATTTGGAATAGACTTGCACTTGCATTGCTGCT
>SNQJ01S0130590.1:0-21252 GCA_010110895.2 Picea sitchensis
TGTGTAATTTCAGCTCTCATAAATTTTAATTTAAACAAATCACAAGAAATAGAAAGTTAAAGCAAGCCATGCAATTTACTCAATCAACCAACCAATTTCCTGAAATCGTTGGAATGTATTCTATTGATTAGCAAAGCATTTAACTCCCATCAACAAATTAACCATAGTTATGAGAATAAATATTAGGACATTCTCATATATTTCTGATCGTATGCACCTTGGAAATTAAAGGTTATAGCGATCAAGAATTTGTAACCAAGAATTAGAAAAGAAAATCAGTTAAATGGCCTCCATTATCATTGTTCAAACAAAGCAGGTTGATCCTGAACAACAAACATTGACATGGTTAGAAAAAAGAACAAATAAGCATTCAACAACTTAGATCTAGAAGAAAGTACGGAATAGACAATCAACAACAATGTATAACTAGAAGAAAACAGATTCAACAATGAGGATTACAAAAACGCATACAACATTATGGGCAGGTGGAGCAGAGAATGACCCAGCAAGTTCAAGCAACAATGTCTAACTAAAATAAAACACATTCAAGGACGAGGATTAAAAAAAACATACAACATTAATTATCATAATAAAAGAAAATACATGAGATACAATTGAATTTACATACTTAAGCATGCCAATAAATTTGAATTAGCAAATCAACAACAGCTTGGAGAGTAACCATTCCAATTTTCTGTTGAACTTCTATCCACGTGTCCTCGAAATTAAGGGTTAAATAGAAACAAAATTGCAAGAAGGAAACCCATAATCAATGGTAACAATTTGTATTATTGTTATTCATACATATACCATACAAATTAAATATAAGCAAGAAAACAGAGAATGGGCATTCAAAAACATGGAATGCTGACGAATAACAGGGAGTAGAATTGAGAACAAAATAAGTTGTAAAAGAAAACAAGATAATCTTTGGAAACAATTTGCATTAATGTAATTCCTAAATCAACTACACACCTGAGGAGTAGAATTGAGAACAAAATAAGTTGTAAAAGAAAACAAGATAATCTTGGGAAACAATTTGCATTAATGTTATTCTGAAATCAACTACACACCTGAGCATCGAATATGACCAAAAGAAAACACCTAATAGGCATTAAAAACAGGGAATTCAGACAGATAAAAGCGAGTAGAATTAAGAAGAAAATGCACCACATCACTCAAAAATAAGTATAAATAAAATGAAGTGAAGAAAAGAGTGGAGACAATAAAAATAACAGAAAAATTATTGAGCGCACAATTTCCTAAATTTTGTGCATGTGTACTACGTGGTGGGCTATTGATAAGCATTACATTTTTTAAAAATGAGCATGGAATATGACTAAAAGAAAACACCCAATAGGCATTCAAAAATAGGGAATTCAGATAGATAGCAGGGAGTAGAATTAAGAAGAAAATGCACCACATCACTCAAAAATAAGTAAAAATGAAATGAAGTGATTAGGCATTCAAAAACAGGGAGTAGAATTAAGAAGAAAATGCACCACATCACTCAAAAATAAGTAAAAACGAAATGAACTGATTAGGTAGCATTGGTAATCATCGTGACAGCATTTGACTGGATAGCAAGAAAAGGGTGAAGACAATTCATGTGAAATAGAAATAACTGAAAAATGATTGAGCCCACAATTTCCTAAATTTGCTTCCTGTGTACTACGTGGTGGGCTATTGACAAATTAATCTTCCAAGTTTAATTTCCATAAACAAATGAACGGTTCCATTCATCGACTTAACATAAATTTAAATTTCTAACTCTTAAAATTATAAAAGGAACTAAATTTGTTGCTTGTATACTACGTGGTGGGCTATTGATGAGCATTACATTTTAAAGGAAGTTGAAATTGACAAATTAATCTTCTAAGTTTAATTTCCATAAACAAATGAATGGAGGGGCTATTAATCTTCTAAGTTTAATTTCCATAAACAAATGAATGGAGGGGCTATTGATGAGCATTACATTGGTGGGCTATTTATTGATGAGCATTACATTTTAAAAGAAGTTGAAATTGACAAATTAATCTTCTAAGTTTAATTTCCATAAACAAATGAACGGTTCCATTTATTGACTAAACATACATTTAAATTTCTAACTCTTAAAATTATAAAAGGAAGCATAAAATCAATAGAAACCTTTTTATTATTGTGGTGGTGGGCTATTGATGAGCATTACATTTTAAAAAGAACTTGAAATTGACAAATTAATCTTCTAAGTTTAATTTCCATAAACAAATGAACAGTTCGGTTCATTGAGTAAACATACATTTAAATTTCTAACTCTTAAAAATATTTAAATACATAAAAGGAAGCATAAAATCAGTAGAAAAATACAGAACATATAATCCAAAGAAATTATTATTGTGGAAATAAAATACAGAACATATAATCCTAAGAAATTAATAGAGAACAAAGATTAAACGAATAAAAAAAAAAATAGAAACTGCAAATTCAAATAATCCAACTAAAAAAGAAACAAATGAACATCCTCCATATTTTAACCAAAGCCAGATTATCTAACAAAAAAAAAATTGATAAGACAAGCCTTGTATTATTCTTGTTGAAATTTAGATTCACAAAATGGAAAACAAGAGCATGAATAGACAATGCTATTCATACTATTTTATGAGGACAACCCGTGGTTGCTACATCTTGCCATCCTCTGGACCAACATTTAAACACCACCCACTAATAAATGTGAAACATATTTACAACTCAAGCTTTGTTCTTTCATCATATTTTCTAATTGTTTAAGATAATTAAATTAGATTCATAATACATTTTCAATATCTACATCTACAACTCAAATATTGTTCTTTCATCATATTTTCTAATTGCTTAAGCATAACTTATTTTGGCTTCATAATATATTCAATGTCTAGATACTTGTAGTCCTTGTTAAGGAAAAAACACAAATCAGGGTCTCCCCTCTACACATTGAAGGAAGGGAAGTGAGATTTCATCTTCCGTAGTAAGGGTTGAAAAGCAAGGAAAGAGGCAGGAAGGGTCTCCCCTCTACACATTGAAGGAAGGGAAGTGAGATTTCATCTTCCGTAGTAAGGGTTGAAAAGAAAGGAAAGAGGCAGGAAAACAACAGTATTCTGTGGTACGTATCCCGAAAAAGAAAGGAAAGAAGAAGTTTTTTTTGGTGAAGCATAATTTATTTTGGCTTCATAATATATTCAATGTCTAGATACTTGTAGTCCTTGTTAACAAAAATGGCTCCGAAGGGGTGTTTCAACAAAAACACCCATCAAAAACAAAAAGGACAATATAAAAAAATGGTTTTTTGTGTATGTTCCCATTTATGGATGGGAAACCCTTTTTCCTAGAACTGCCAAATGTTCACAAGTTTCTAGCATGCAAGAAACCATTAGTAAAAAAGGGCAAAACACACAAATATAAAATTTAAATGCCTAGAGAAAAACACTTATTGCAGGTCCAAATATACAATTTAAAGGCCTAGAGAAAAACACTTATCGCATGTCCTTATATTTATATTCCAGTGGAGGTTAGAATTGATGTTTTTCGTATATAAATGTAAGATAATTAATAACCTAACCAAAAAAATTAACAAAAATCAAAGAAAAACTTGATGATTGAACAAAATGATAAGCATGGAAAAAAAGGTGAAGAGGGAAGGTAAAGTTATTCCTGGATTAAGTGTTGGTAAATGCATATGAAAGGGGCATTTTGTATAAATTAAGCCCATGACTAGCTTGGGCATTATGATAGATATGATTTTGAAACCTCACTAGCTTGGGCATTATGATAGGTATGATTTTGAAACCTCACTAGAGAATAATTTTTCTTTCATTTTGAAGAGGTTCACCATGCAAATGCAAATGAGCTATACGGATGGAAACTTCTTGGTTAATTTGTCAACCAAGATCCACTTTCCCAAGTGGGTTGCCTATCACTGTTGTACCTTGCCACTATAGAAATTTATTAATCTAGAGTCCCCATAGCTTAATTTGAATCCTTGAGGATGGTACCCTAAACCTCTCACCCCCCATTACTTGAGGATGATCCCCTAAACCTCTCACCCCCCATTAAGAGACCCTATAGCTTAGTTAGTTTGCCATGAAGTTTCAAGGACAATCATAAAGGTTGACTACTATACTGGAGTAAAGGATGATTTGTTAATAGACATTAAAGAATCTATCCTCTCACCCCCCATTAAGAGACCCTATAGCTTAGTTAGTTTGCCATGAACTCTCAAGAACAATCATAAAGGTTGACTATTATACTGGAGTAAAGGATGATTTGTTAATAAACATTAAAGAATCTATTAAGATGTTTGTTGGGAGTCACATGTTTTCCCAACTACTAAATCAAATGTCAATGTCAAAGTTGGAAGAATAAGATCAAAAATTGCAAGTTGATGGGGCTTAAACCTATGGAACTATCCCAACTAGAACCTTCTCAAATAGAACAACCCCTCTGAAAAGCAATACTCCTTAGGTAGTGTCCAAAGATACATCCAGAGCAAACTACATTAAAAAAAATTCCATTCTTAACTAGGATTCCTTACAAATATTCACAACTCCATATGAACTAAATATTATTATAAAAAAGTAATTACAGATAATTAAAACTTTGGATATGTTAATTGAAAAGTAGTTTAAGGATTTAGTTTTGATAAGTAGCATAGGGACAAAAAAAACTGTGGTCACATGGTACTTAAATGATTTGATCATCTATTTAGTATTCACAAATGGAAAGGGCATATTTCCAAGCTTCAAAACTAATATATTTTATTAATTAAAAAAATAAAGTATTAAGATTGATTGATTTATGGTTTAATGTTTGAAATAAAATTAAGCTACGATTGGAAATTAAATTATGATCAAAGTTTAACAGTGATATCAACTAAACAAAATATTAATAGACTTTCACTGTCAATCCTTATTCCTTTGAAAGTGGAGTTCAATGTAGACTATAATACTAACCCCAACTAAACCTGTTCAGCTTCATCAACCTTTGGGAGAAGACTATATATTCAAAATAGTAACCCCAACAAAACTTCTTCAACTTCATTAACCTTTGCTTCATCCTCTATATATTTTTCAAAAGTTTCAATTTCCAAGGGAGTTATGCTAAGCTTTCTAAACTCGACCAAATGAGAAAATAAATAAGCTAATAAATTTAACAATAAGCAACAACATGTACAAAGTCAAATAGGAAATAAAGTACCTAAAACGCATATATGATGAAAATGTTCTCAGTCTCAAATATTCTTGGAAGACTCCAATCAACTCCAATCAACTGCAAAAGCATCAACCCATTTGCTTACACAAGACTTCCATGAAAAAATTGTGATAATATATTTATAAGTAGTAAATGTGTTTTAATTAGATAAAAATTTAAATGAGATCACAATCACCTGATTTGTTATGCAAACCAACTCTATAAAGAAATTATTTAGCCTTGTTCTAAAAAAATATTAAAAAAAACTATTAACACTTTAGCACATATTTGAAGTCATGAATAAATAGTTTCAACAAAGATTAGAATACAAACATAAGAAAAGGACTCACAAAAAACAAATGAACCAAAGTATTTGAAACAAATACACCTTAAACATATATAGCATACACATTCAAAATATTAGTCACACTTAAAGCATTGCAGAATATTCTAGTGTATGGTAGACATGATGACCTGTTAAAATGAAATTATTAATAGGGATGGACTTTCACTCATATTTTATATCTCCAAGTAATTCAAGTCTTATAATAGACTATATACCAAATAGATTTAACTAAAGATGTAAAATTCTTAATATGAATTCTCCAGAATGGAATGGGAAGCCTGAAAATTATTTATAGTTCAAAACAAGATGACATACTAATTCAAAGACATTCAGAATTAGGAATGTAACTTTGCAATTATTCCAGGTCAACTAGGAACTAGGATTGTAACATTGCAATAGATTATGCTTGTTCAAATAGCATGCAATGCAAAGTTGTAGGAAAGATAAACAGAGGTATAGGGTTTGAATTATCTATACCCTTCCAGTTTCATCTAAATTTAATATAATAAATCTTATTTGACATTCAGAATTAGGAATGTAACTTTGCAATTATTCGAGGTCAACTAGGATTGTAACTTTGCAATAGATTATGCTTGTTCAAGTAACATGCAATGCAAAGTTGTAGGAAAGATAAACAGAGGTATAGGGTTTGAATTATCTATACCCTTCAAGTTTCGTCTAAATTTAATATAAGAAATCTTATATTAAAACTTTAATGCAACAGAAAAAGACTTTCCCTCCTTAATTTTTTACCTTTCATTTTGGACTTCTAATAAAAAAAGATTAAATGTTGGTTTCATTTTGGACTTTTAATTAAAAATAAATAAAAGCTGGTTATATTTTGGACTTCTAATTAAAAAAAGATTAAAAGAAGATTAAAGGTTGGTTTCATTTTGGACTTTTAATTAAAAAAGATTAAAGGCTGGTTTCCTGAATATGTTGAAGCATTTATATTATTTTATGAGAGTTTTTGTACCCATCCTAATATGTACATGTACATGAAAAAGTAATTTTTATTTTGCAACTAGTAAAAATGTAAATTTATTAATTTAGAAAAGAATTAAATCAAATTAAAAAAAAACACACATCGCATGTAAAAATGCCTCGAAAAACTTGACAACAATCTCATCATCTTGAAAGCATTCCTACTAAGAGAGCTTTGCATAGGAAATGAATAGTTACTACAAAATATCAGTAAATAAATTTTGACCTTTCCTAAAATTATAAGCTATCATGTTTCTGGGTGAGCATCCCATTTAACTTCGATTTAAGAATCAACGACTGACTTGAGATTAACCATTATAATATTAAGCTATCATGTTTCTTGGTGAGCATCCCATTTAACTTCTATTTAAACATCAACAACTGAGCTGAGATTAACCATTCTAATACTCCGCTAAATTTAGATTACATGTACTACGAGGCAAACTAAAAAAATTACAAAGAATTTGTAAAAGGAAACCAAAAATTTAAAGAAATCAAACTCCATCCATGTTGCTCAAAATCTGAATGAGAGAACAGCATTGATAATCCACCATACTAAATACACATAAATGAAAATCCAACATACATATAGTGTTTCTCCTGATCTTGGCAGCATTCCACCTCTACGGGCTTTGCATAGAAACAAAATCATAAGGGCAAATGGGGGTAAACAGAAAATAATCCATGCAAAACTCTATCTCACGATTTCCTCAAATTATTTCGTCATTAGTAATGTCATCTATTGGTTAGGATCACATGAATAATAAAAGAAACTATAGCAGATGACTTGTTAATGAAGAGGATATGAACTTGGGAAGCATTTCTCATCATCTTGGTAGCATTCCACTTCGAAGGATGTTGGAACTTGGGATAGCAAAATAAGTGTTGAAAACAAATCACACGAATTAGAAAACAATCCTTGTAAAACTTAATCTCACAATTCCCTTAGATTGTATTATCTGGATTGCATTGTATTCTACTAATAAACATGAAATTTGATTTTCATGAATAAATTAACAACTGCTTGAACAAAACTTAAACATTGCACTATTTTGCTAAATTACTAACTATTTTGCTAAATTACTAATGGCATGTATCCGTATCTAAATTAAAGATCATAGATTAGATAACATAAATATAATTTCATCATTCTTCAAAGAATGATCATAGAAGAGAAGAATTTGTAAAAGAAGAATAGAAAATAAAAAAATTCTTCCTTCATAAACAGATGCATATAAATGTGACATGAAATAAAAAATAGGCATTCAACATCCAATGCAAAGACGGAAATAATGAGAAATAGTACGGACAAGAAACACATAGGACATTTATAAATAGGAATGAAATGAACAGCTTACATTATCACACACTTTTCCTAAAAAAATTGATGCGCAATGCAATTGATTTCATAAAAATTTCAATATTCCACAAAATTTCTCAACGCATGCATCCAGTAAATAGATAAAAGGAGTCACACAGGACATTTATAAATAGGGATGAAATGAACAGCTTATATTATCACACACTTAAAAATATTTGATGAGCATAGGAGTCGTAAAAAGAAACCAGAAAATAATCGGTATCCCTTAAAGATGTGAGAACACGTTAATCATGGATACACGCAAACATGAACATTTGATAAGAAGAAAATACAAAACAAATATTCAACAAGAAGTAATGCATAAGACACACGAAGAACTAAGGCAGTCTTTCTCATCATCTTGGAAGCACTCAGTAATGCATAAGACACACGAAGAACTCAGGCAGCATTTCTCATCATCTTGGAAGCACTCCATCTCTGAAGGAATTGGATATGCATAAAGGGGATTGAATCACAGGGCATAGAGAACTACACATGCAAAACTGAATCTCTCAATTTCATGAATTTATCCCCTATTCTCTTGATGAGCATGGTATTTAATTTCCACGAAACATTTTAACAGCGAATCTGAGAGAAAACAATCCAATATTCCACTAAATTTCTAATCTTAAGTTTGGAGGAATCAAAACTTACAGACAATAATTTGATTAAAAAAAATCAGGGGAAACGATCTCCATTGATGTTGCTCAAACAAAGGGGCATGATTAGAAGAGAATGCAAAATAGACATTCTACAACAACGAATGCACAGACACGCATAATAAGAATTAGCGTGAAAAAGAAACTCATAAACATAGACCACTTCTAAGTAAAAAGGAAATCAATAACTTAAGCAGACTTCTGTGTAGTAAACCAAAAGAAAAGGTTTAAACAAATAATAACAGGAAATAGAAAAGTTAAAGCAAACCGTGCAATTTACTCAATCAATCTAAAGGTTCTACAAAGCAAGAAAAGGGTGAAGACAAATCATGGGAAATAGAAAGAGAGAAAAATTGAGCGCACAATTTCCTGAATTTGCTGCCTGTGAATTACATGGTTCTGTAGGCTATTGATGAGCATTGCATTTAAAAAAGAAGTTGAAATTGACAAACTAATCTTCTAAGTTTAACTTCCATAAATAAATGAATGGTTCCTTGAGTAAACATACATTTCAATATTCTGCAAAATTTCTAGCCATTAAAAAGATATGCAGAAAAAAGGAAGCATAAACTCAGTAGAAATCTCTCTATTATTATTGTGGAAATAAAATACAAGACATACAGAGATAAAAATTAGAGAATGCAACTTTAAAAAGAAACAAATGAAAAAGAACTGCATCTCACACACATCCAAGTAGGCACAAGCTCAATCACTACCGTAAAATTCTCGTTGGCTTCCTTGAGACGAATTGCTTGCATCACACGCAAACAAAATACAAGACATATAAACCTAAGAAATTTATAAACATAATATACAAGACATACACAAAGATATTAGAGAATGCAACTTTAAATCAAAAAAAAAAGAACTGCATCTCACACACATCCAAGCAGGCACAGGCTCAATCGGTACCAGGCAGGCACAGGCACAACTTCAAGATCCAAGCAGGTACAGGCTCAATCAGTACCGGAAAGAACTTATAAATACTCTCTCAAAATCTCGCCCGTTGCCTCGAGACAACTTGCATCACACGCAAAAATAGCCAGTCATTAACCATTACCTTCTTTTTGCTTTTTCTTTTCTGTACTTTAATAGAAAAGCATGCCTGCCAAAAACAGTTTCCGATGCATCCATTTCCAAATTATTTGAATCTCAAACTCTTTTTTATAAAATAAAATGTTAATATTGTATAATTTAAATATATTAAATTTGTTTGTTATTAAAAGATGTAATTTTAATAATCTAAAATTATAATTTTAACAAAATTTATTTCATAATATTTATTTATTATATGATAATATATAGAAAAAAAATTAAAAATTACCATGCTTATTTATAATAGTTAATTACAATAAATTCTTGGAATACTAACACTAATTCTTGAAATAAATTTATTTTTGTTTATATTGACTTCAACGCAAACATTATCAAAAGTCTTAAAATAATAAAAATTTAATTTAATTCAATATTTAAGCACCATGACCACTTTAAACCTTAAACTCTTAAAAGGGAGGCCATTTCTGATTGCATTAAATAAAATGTGTAATTACATTTTTATGAATTCTACATTCTTATAAGGTATTTAAACGTAAGGCATCTTTTAAGAAGATATCATCTTTACAAATTGTCTAACACTAACTAGTAGTTGAATAATTGTCTTTTTCACATTGTCCAATCACCATAACAATGGATGGGAGGTGGGAGGGTTTTTGTTGCTCCTACTGGGAAATGCCTCTCCTAACATTCTCCAATCACCATAACATTGTCCAAATCCAAAATTAATTTGGATGCAACAATGAGCACCTCAACATGTAAAGCATTTAATGCTTTGCAACCACCATGTAAATGCTTTGCAACCACCATGTAATTTGGATGCAACAATGAGCACCTCAACATGTAAATGCAACCACCATGCAACCAACTAAGATGCACTACTTAGTTGAATTCATTCTATTTTATCTTAATTCATTTTCGAGCATCGTGAGAGATTTTTGTGGGCCCATTCTGATTTAGTTATTTTAACGTTGAATAGTATGTAAATAAAAATAAGTAAAACCTCTATAATGATTCACCTTGGGATGCGAGTAAAACGAATGGATAATAGAATGTGAAATTTTCATTGAACGCAATTAGAAGGATTCGAATTTAAAAATTTTGTTTCATTTACACATGCACAAGGAGAAGATGGCATCCACTGATCAAATTTTAAATCCGTCCAGGCTCTTCCAAAGGGTTCTAGCTCATAAAATAATTGTTCATCCACCATACATAAATACATAAATTTAAATTTTACACGATGGACACTCGAAAATTTATATAAATCTTTAAAGCCAAAGGCTATCTTCAAAATTATTTCACAATCCACCATAACATCTACCAAAATTATTTCACAATCCACCATCAATCCACCATCAATCCACCATAACATCTATCAAACCAGGCATTTAGGGATCCAGACGTTTTCAAACTCACCACGAATTAGAATCGAAAACGTGCAAAAGTTGGCATAACATGATCAGGAATTAGGATCAAAGCGATTAAAGCCGCGCAAAAGTTGGCATAACATGATTACATGGATAGAATTGACATATCACGATTACTTAATTGGCGTGTGATTTATTTTGGTATGACGTACGTAGAGCATATGACGAAACAGACCAAATATTCTCTACTACATATAAACTTTTTGTATTTATACTTACCTAACACTAGTCCCAGCGTCATCTCACAGTGTCATAAAGTTAAGGAAAAGTATAACCGTCAAATTTCATAACTGGTAAATTGGTTTTGAAAGTTCAACCTTGGTCACTAATCTCATTTTTCCATCTACGCTCAACACAATAATTTGTGTTGGAATGTGAAGCCCTGAAAAATAATTACGCCGAAGGCGTTTTTTAAGGGAAGGTTCCTCTCCTCCCTTCGTCTTCTGTCGATGGCAAATCAAAAATTGCCATCTGTCCTTTAACTCTTAACAAATCTTCTTCCTCCACACGTCACCCCACTCACCGACTCCAAAACTCCAAACTGTCCACGCGTCTCCCCTCACTGATCGACTCCAAATTGTTGAATAGGCAGTGGCTTCCAAGTTTCTTCCCACTGGCTTCAGCCCTGCATTCGCTCCAGAACATTCATTTGTTCGACGTTTCCTTTTCCCAGATCAGGCTGCGAGAAATAAGAAACCCTGGCCCTTGACCTTGACCCTCTATCTCAACAAAAATAAAGGCAACAAACTATATCTCGACCTCACTTAACGCTACGGAACATTTGTCTCCCACTGGATGGGCTGGAAAGAAAGCCTTCAAAATCGAGGATTCGGTGATGATCAAGTTACAAAAGTAATACGTTAGACAACACCAATTGTGCTCCTAAATTGAGATCTAGGCCCGTTTTGTTATTGAATTGCAGTCACATCATCGTAACTGCGTTAATGTTATGCAAAGGAGAAAAATTCAAGACTATGGATGCATTCCACAACTGTGGATGCGTTACATAAGGGGATAACATTTGCTGGAGTCTCGAGGAGAACCCAGAACCCCCTACCTTACATAAGCCAAGCCTTCTAAGATGATTACTCAGTTATGACCAAGAGCTGCATAAAACCTTAAGATCGATGATTTGAAGATGATCAGGTAGTGCATTACACAACACCAATCGTGACCCTAAAAGGAGATCTAGACCCCTGTTGTGATTGAATTATAGGCACCTAATTGTAACCTGGGAAATTGGTGATTTGGGAGGTTAATGGATTAGAGGGCTGGGATTGAGATTTTTGCAAGGCTAGGCACTTTCTTTGAAAGATTGAGGATTGGCTATGGTAGTTGGGCGAGTAAGAGGTGTTAGCTGTCGAACTGTGAAGTTGGGCTAAAAGGAGGAATAAAGGACGAGCCACTCGCTTTGCTTAACAAACATCTGGCCCAAGCCCTTATGTAAGAGTTGTGACCAGCAATGTATTTAAGGCTCACTGATTGTGGGCTATACGAAGATAAAGGACGGGCCACTCGCTTCAAACCCTATAACTTTGGTTATCGGGCTTCAATGTCACCTTATAACTTTGGCTATCGGGCTTCAATGTCACCATTTGAGAAGTCGAGGAGGTCGTCTATGTGGAATGATTACTATGTAATTTCTCCATTAGAGAAGTCGAGGAGGTCGTATATTTGGAACGATTACTGTGCAATTTCTCCATTTGAGAAGTGGAGGAGGTGATCTCCAAGGTTACTCTGAAATTTTGTCGGCTTATGAATGGAAATCCATGCATTATCATTGCTTCTTGCCACTCCATTTAACGACATTGGACAGGTGCACTGCTCTCCAGTATCGTTGCAGCTACCATAGGGACCGCAATAATTGGGAAGTCGTCATATATCATTGAAGAAATCGACGAAGAAATCTTTCTCAATAATGAATCTCGGCGTCCTCTGTAAATAAAGTTTTATGTTCCCACCGGGCTCCATTCTGATATACCGGAAGCCTTCGTTGTAATTCAAGGAAACCGTGATAGAGAACCGAGATGGATTGCCTCCCATTTCTCTCTTTGGGGATAGAGACCCCGTATGGATTCAATCGGATGGCCAGAGATTAATCTGAGGCCTATAAGGCTCCAGTTCAAAGATTGCAATGTGGGTCATCGAGCGACTAAGCCAGAAGGTTGTTTCTCATCCTCTCCGAACAACAAAAATTGCTTATGAATTTGTTCACACGGGTATATTCACAATATATATCTAAGTATGTATGATTATACATTTGTTTATTTTAATTTCATTAAGTAATGAAGATGATGATGAATGTTGTGTTAATGAAGATGATGATGGATTTGTATACGGATGGTTGTTGTCCTTTTCAATCCAATTTCAGTAGAGTCATATTCAAAAAATTCCCCTGGGTTTACTGAGTGAATTTGTCTAAAATATTGCTATAAATTTTGGATTAGTTTTGATTGTTTCAGCCACAAATAATTAAACATTTTTGGTTTTTTAAAGTTGGATGACGACATAGTGTTCTAGAGCCTTTCGGTCTTCGGCTTATTAAGGGATAGAGAGATGCTTTGTTCGAGAGTTGTTTCAAGTCGGCCTTTGGGATTCTTGTGCTCTCGACCCACTTGGTATAATTCTTTTGAATCGAACTGGTTTTCTTTCGAAGTCCGTATTTCATATTTTAATCAGTTACCAGAATATTTAAAAGATCCCAGATTGATAGAGATGGTGTTCCAAGTATTTATTTCGTTTAAAAATTTCCTATTATCTCATCCGTAGCGATCAAGGTTTGTTTGATATGTTCTTCTATGGGGATTTTTTGTTTGAATTCGTTCATTCTTTCCTTGAGAATGAAGCTCTACCAACAGTTTTGTGTTTCTTTCGTTGAGCACCCAAATATTTGGGTTACATGGGTTTTGCCTAGGATCTATATGAACAGCTTCTTACCCTACCTGTGAGATTGGAATTGTATTTAGATTTGTAGCTGGATTCGAATGATTGCATAACCCATATTATCATGAACACCCAATTCTATTGTGTTGCTTTCATTAGTTTTTCCTATACCTTATATTTTTTTGCAATTTGGGTTTGCCACAACGCAGTTTGATTTTTACCGTGTACATAGAGCTAAACATGCACCCAATTGAGGCTTGTAGTTTAGTTTTAAGTCAAAGCCAATTCAGGCTTCAAGTTTAGTTAAGTCTTAGAGCCCAACCAAGCCCTCTAATTTAGTTAACATTTTCAATTCAATAGAGTGGAGTCCTTGGTCATGATGAACTCCATCAATGATATCTATTCTATCACATCTTACATGGGTATTTAATCAATTACAGAATTATCCCAGTCACATTCCTACAGCATCTCAATGAAAATGGGTGGCAAGGTTGTTTTGACATTTTGGCTTGCATTTTTGTGATGCAAAAAGAGCCTTGTTCCCTTTCTTTCACTTCTATTCTCTTCCAAATCTTTCTAAAAGTCCTGAGGGATACGAGAAATGATGTGTTTAGATGACATTGAAATCTTATAGTTCCAATTTCCAAAACCCCATATATATGGTGCCACACATACGTTAATTTATATAGAGGTCGGGTACTTACGTTAATTTATATATAGTTCGAGCACTTGGGTCATTTTTTAATTAGGATCCATAGAAATAGTGGATGGTACCACTCATGTTTAGATATTTACATGGTTTTGTGAGGACTCTTATAGAGTACAAAGGACATAGTGTGTTAGTCTTTATCTATCTATGAGATGTTTCAATTTCCACAAAAAATCCTCAACTCCAAATCATCCCACATTGTCAGCTCTAGAGTCTAGGCTAATCACATCTTTCAACATTGTTCACATATTCCAACATTGCCAGCTCCAGGCTAATCACCTTCACCTTGTGCTTTTAGAAAATCTAAGCTCCAAATATTCCCACATTACAGTGTCTCCTGATTGAATGAACCGTTCAGGTCCGCGTCTGCATTGCTCCATGTGGGTACTCCGCCAAAAACGACGACAATGAAGACGACGCCATGAATGCCTCCACCATGTCTACTCCGCCTCCTCCTGCTTCATTGCCCATGCTCCCATGTGCACTTTCCAATTCTGAAAACCTAGTCTCTGCTTCAAATCTCTTTGCCCTTTCGATCTCGTCAACGAAAAACAGAGGATTTGTCGACCCAAATCGAGTGAATTCTCCACGTCCCACCTGTTGAAAACCCAGATCACCCACCTGTTAAAATTCTAGATTTCTTCGGACTCGCGCTGTGTCTAGAACTCGTGTCCTTCGAGCTCTCGTTTCAGTGCTTATTTATCTCGATTTTCCCTCTCATTTCATTTTTGTCTGCCACTTATTGGAATTCCGCGTGCAGATCACATGTCATGTGATCTGTACCCGCATGCATAATTTCTCTCTAAATTTCATTTCACCCTCACTTTTGGTTGTATTTGGATTTCATTTCATTTGCATTTATGGTTTTCGGGTCCCTTATACTCCATGTCTGCGTTGTTAAATGAAAAATAAAGCTTAAAGGAGAAAGTTAAAAAAAATATTTGGCCGACGTGCTGTTAAAACGTCGCTCCAGATACTAATTTGCTTTCATCCACTAAAATATTTACTAATAGAGATATAGGCTTTGAATTATCTATACGCTTCTCATTTCATCTAAATTTAATATAAGATATCTTATTTTAAAACTTTAATGCAACAAAAAATGCAAAGAATGCAATGTTTTCACAACTCCACAAAGTCTATATGCAGAAGAAGTTAGGTAAGATTCTGTATCATGTTCGTTCCACTTGAGGGTTGTGCATAGCATAAAAATTATTAAAACTCACAAATAATAGGAAATAGAAAACTACTATTTCAGAACTCAATCAATCAATCTCCTAAAAGTATCCCCTATCGATAGCAATGCATTAAATATACTCTCCAACAATCCATAAGTTTTGAAATTAAAGATTACAAACAATCTCTTAAAAGCATACCCTATGGATAGTATACCCTATAGATAGCATAGCAAGGCATTCAAACATTCCATAAATTTTGAAATTAAAGATTCCATAAAGTGATCAAAGCCGCGCAAAAGTTGGCACAACATGATTACATGGAGAGAATTGACATAACACGGTTAATTAATTGCATGTGATTTATTTTGGTATGACGTATGTAGAGCATATGACGAAACGGACCAAATATTCTCTACTACATATAATCTTTTTGTATTTATACTTACCTAACACCACTCCCAGCGTCACGTGACAGTGTCATAAAGTTAAGGAAAAATATAACCATGAAATTTTGTACCTGGTAAATTGGTTTTGAAAGTCCAAACTTGGTCACTAATCTCATTTTCCTATCTACTCTCAACACAATAATTTGTGTTGGAATGTGAAGCCCTCAAAAATAATTATGTCAAAGGCATTTTTTTAAGGGGAGGTTCCTCTCCTCCCTCCGTCCTTTGTCGATGGAAAATCAGAAATTGCCATCTGTCCTTTAACTCTTAACAAATCTTCTTCCTCAAAGCATCACCCCACTCACCAACTCCAAAACTCCAAACTATCCAAGCGTCTCCCCTCACATGCTGACTCCAAATTGTTGAATAGGCGGTGGCTTCCAAGTTTCTTCCCACTAGCTTTAGCCCTGCATTCACTCCACAACATTCATTTGTTCGGTGTTTACTTTTCCCTGATCAGGCTGCGAGAAATAAGAAACCTTGGCCCTTGACCTCAACCCTCAACCCTTGATCTCAACAAAAACAGAGGCATCAAACTATATCTCGACCTCACTTAACGCTACGGAACATTTGTCTCCTATTGGGTGGGCTGGAAAGAAATCCTTCAGAATCAAGGATTCGATGATGATCAGGTTACACAAGTAGTGTATTACACAACACCAATTGTGCTCCTAAATTGAGATCTAGGCCCCTTTGGTGATTGAATTGCAAGCACCTCATCGTAAGTGTGTTAATGTTATGCAAAGGCAAAAAGGTCAAGACTGTGAATGCGTTACAGAACTGTGAATGTGATACATAAAGGGATAGCATTTGATGGAGTCTCGGGGAGAACCCAGAACCCCCTGCCTTACATAATACAAGCCTTCTAAGATGATTACTTAGTTATGACCAAGAGCTGCATAAAACCTTAACATCGATGATTTGGCGATGATCAAGTAGTGCATTACACCACCAATTGTGCCCCTAAAAAGAGATCTAGGCCCATGTTGTGATGGAATTGTAGGCACCTAATTGTAACCTAGGAAATTGGCGATTTGGGAGGTTAATGGATTAGAGGACTGGAAGTGAAGTTGTGAGTGCTCTGAATTGAGATTTTTGCAAGGCTAGTCACTTTCTTTGAAAGATTGAGGATTGGCTATGGTAGTTGGTCGTGTAAGAGGTGTTAGCTATCGAACTGTGAAGTTGGGATAAAAAGAGGAATAAAGGACGAGCCATTCGCTTCGCTCAACAAACATCTGGCCCAGTACCTTATGTAAGAGTTGTGACCAGCAATGTATTTAGGGCTCACTGGTTGTGGGCTATACGAGGATAAAGGATGGACCACTCACTTCAAACCTTATGACTTTGGTTATCGGGCTTCAATGTCACCCTGTAACTTTGGTTACCGGGCTTCAATGTCACCATTTGAGAAGTCGAGGAGGTCGTCTATGTGGAACTGTTACTATGCAATTTCTTCATTTGAGAAGTCGAGGAGGTCGTGAATTTGGAACGATTACTGTGTAATTTCTCCATTTGAGAAGTGGAGGAGGTTATCTACAAGGTTACTGTGCAATTTTGCAAGCTTATGAATGGCAATCCTCCCTTCATCGTATGTCGATGGCAAATTAGAAATTGCCATCTGTCCTTTAACTCTTAACAAATATTCTTCCTCCAAGCATCACCCCACTCACCAACTCCAAAACTCCAAACTATCCACGTGTCTCCCCTCACATGCCGACTCCAAATTGTTAAATAGGTGGTAGCTTCCAAGTTTCTTCCCACTAGCTTTAGCCCTGCATTCGCTCCACAACATTCATTTGTTCGGCATTTACTTTTCCCTGATCAGGCTACGAGAAATAAGAAACCTTGGCCCTTAACCTCAACCCCCAACCTTCGATCTCAACAAAAACAGAGGCATCAAACTATATCTCGACCTCACTTAATGCTACGGAACATTTGTCTCCTACTAGGTGGGATGGAAAGAAAGCCTTCAAAATCGAGGATTCAGTGATGATTAGGCTACACAAGTAGTGCATTACACAACACCAATTGTGCTCCTAAATTGAGATCTAGGCCCCTTTGGTGATTGAATTGCAGGCACCTCATCGTAAGTGCGTTAATGTTATGCAAAGGCAATAAAGTCAAGACTGTGAATGCGTTACAGAACTGTGAATGTGCTACATAAAGGGATAACATTTGTGAATGTGCCCACGTGTTGTTAAAAAGTCGCTCCAGATACTAAATTGCTTTCATCAACTAAAATATTTGTATTTAATTAATCGAACATAGTAGTTGATGAATGTAGATTTGTAAGTGGGTAAAATGGGTAATAAGTTAATGATTTATTTCTATTAAAAATGTGAACCGCCACGTCCTGCCCGAGTTTGGAACTGGTGGTGCCTCGGCTAGGCATGGTGGAACAAAAAACACTCAAAGGAAACATATTTTTCAATAATTAAGGAAGAAGAACCACAAAGCCAGAGCAACATTCTGTTGAAGACGAAGACTATCCTCCTCTTCTCGAGGGCACTAAACTATATGTGGGTAAGCCCTAAAGCTCGATCTAGGCATGTTCGTCCAAGAAGCTCAGGCTGAAGCACGCTTCGGGACTCTTGAGCATGATTACTACCATTTTTGAACCAGTGGAAGCGCACTTCGGAGAGCGCTTCACACGTGCTTCCAAGCAGAACCGCATCTTCCAAGAAAAAACTTATTTTTTTTTATTTTTTGAGTTAGGAAAAGACCTAGCTTAGGCTTAGGGTTGAGGGAAAAGAAGGAGGAGAATAAAGGAGCTCTTTCCCCTCCATTCTCCTCATTCTTTCATCTTGAGCTTGGAGGAGAGAGAAAAGGAGAGCTTGATAGTGCATATTTGTGAGAACTTGGAGGAGAAAGCAAAGGAGAGCTTGGAAGAGTGAGCAAAGAGGAGATTGGAGGAGAGAACAAAGGCATCCATCGTCCAAACGTTTAAACTTTCAAGTTTCAAGAGCTAAAGAGATAAGCCCAAACCCCAACTCCCTCATTTCCTTGGGTTAACTTTGTTAATGTTTTTTTCCTCCTCTCCTACTCTTTCCCATTCCTTCTTCTCTCTCATTTTATTGCAGGTTGTTCATCTAAAACTTGAAGAAAATGGTTTTCTTTTGGTTTATCATTCATGTTTTGGTTCTCATTGTTTTGGTGGGGAGAAGGCATCGAAGAGAAGAAGATGATAGTGGTGATTCTCATGATGACCCACATTATGAAGTTTGTGAAGGGTTTGAAGGGGAAGAGGGAAATGTAGGATGCAAAGATTTATTGAGACCCTTGTGGCAATTTGTAACAAAAGTTGAGGAGGGGAAAGGTGTTGGAAGCATTAAATTTGTATGTCCTCATGACTGTCATGATGGAAAACCTTATACTGGTTCATATACCCATCTAAGCAGGCATCTTTTTGGTGTAATGGAGAGTTGCATATACAACAACAAGGGGTCCATTGGGATCACAATTTTAGTACACATCCACACATCTTTTGGTCTGGGTGTTTAGTACACACCTTGAACCTTTTGAGGCATGATATCGTCAAGCATAGAGAATGTGGATGGATTAATCAATTCTACAAGAGAGGGAAGCAACTCATCAAATTTATCACCGAGCATACAAGGATCAATTACTTCTACAACACTCACTCTAAGTTGCAGCTACTTAAGATTGCAAACACTAGATTTTCTATCTATTACCTCACCTTTAGGTGCCTATTGAAGGTGAGACAAGCTTTGGGTGCTATGGTGATGAGTGATGCATGGGATGAATTGGGCAATGATAGAGAAGATGCAACAACAGTGAAGGAGACAGTGTTTGACAGTCAGTTTTTGTCACAAGTTCAGTGTGTTTTGCAATTCACCAAGCCAATTTATCAAATGATCAAGTTTGGAAATTCAGACCGGCCAATCATTGGGGAGGTGTATGAGCAAATGGATAGCATGATAGAGCAAATTAAAGACAGTTTTGAGCCTAGAGATGTCAACCTCTATAACCATATTCGTGTAGAGGTGGAAAAATTGTGGGAAATGCTAAATATTGCACTACATGACTTAGCATATGTGCTAACACCTAAATACTATCATGTATCATGGCTTCCATCACTAGCACCAGGTGGTGGGACCAAGAAAATACCACACCAAGATCCATAGGTTCAAGCAGGTTATATGAAAGCATTAGGTAAACTCATCCCAGACAAGGAGGAGTGTGACAACATAAGGAGACAATTGAGCCATTACATCCCTAGAAATGGTGCCTTTGGGACCAACAATGCAATTAGAGATCGAGGGAATCTGATTTCTCTTGAATGGTGGAACATGCATGGCGGTATTTCCCCACGGCTACAACATTTGGCAACACGGGTGTTTTCATAGGTAGTGAACACTTCTTCTGCAAAGAGGTGTTGGAGGACCTACAGTTTCATCCATAGCGTTAAAAGGAATAGGTTGAATGTAAGTTGGGTAGAGAGCTTGGTCTATGTTCATTACAACTTACGATTATTGTCCCATTACTGTGAGGAGTCACAGATGAATCTAAACTTGAGTCGTTGGGAAAACAATCCAGAGGAGGATAATTTGAAGGATGGCGTATTTCTTTTAGAGTAATTGGAGAGTGTTCTTTTGGACGATGATGATCATGTTGAGATGCCACCCCCATCCAGAGGCAGGGTCCCCATGTCTAGGATTCCAGCTACAACAGTAGGGGCTTCATCTTCAGCTCTGTCGTAGTCGTCTGCATCTACATTTGCACTACCACCACGTGGAGGCCCACACAGTACCCGCGGTGGTGGAAGGAGGATGGGATAGTTGTTTACAATTTGATGATTCTCCTTTTTCATTACTTTATATGTCATAGTATATATATTATAGATTCATAGTATTTGGCAACTAGCTCAGACTTCAGTTTAATCTTTAAACTTTAAATTTTCTTGTTTTGGACCTTTCGGTCTTTGTACTTCAATGTAGATGGCCTATTTTGTAAACATAACTATTTTCTCATGACTCGTGTT